>LGRX02002931.1:0-56631 GCA_001247695.2 Cymbomonas tetramitiformis | reverse complement strand
TACAATTTGGTATCGAAGAGGTCGTGTGTATCGTAAGGTAAGGTGTGAAGGTAAGGTAATTTGGCCAAGTTCAGGTTCTAAATTGTAGTATGATAGACAGGGATCGATACTGCTCGATATCAAGATCTCCGCTCGGCATATGATGACTCGATCATTTCATGGGCCGAGAGCGTGCGCAGACCTGTCGTTGAGTGTTCCCGGCATGACTGGAATGTGCTATTTTTTAACGTAAAATAAACATAAAGTTCACATTCAGAGCGATGAAGTCCAGATTCGTAGCGTGGTGTTGGTGACACAATAATGGCGTTGGGTGTTACTGTACGCCGCGACCCTATTACGCAGGCTTTCGGCACGCATGATACCCTATTGTCGGCATGCCATAATTAGATGATAGCATGCCCTACCGTGCACAAATGATCATCAGAAACGATAGTCGTAACGATCGACGACGACAAAAAGCTGATCCAACGTTCGCCAATGATGGCAGTGTGTTGCCACGGCTCCAACTCCGCAGTTCATCGCTCTGAACGTGAAATCTCCCGTCTCTGTATGAAAACAAATTTGAGAATTGCAGTGAGTGATAGGCACAATGATGTGCTTCGCGCATTGTATGAACGCATCGTTGAATGATGGCACGTAGCACAATCGCATTCGTCACGATTGATGAACGTATAAATATACGCTTGTCGCGTTGTTTGGTAAATGTGCGCACGATCGCGGTCGATGAAAGTATCGAGTACCGTAACCGCAGACCTACTGGGCTCTGGAGATCGACCAGTAATTGTACTCGCGTCTTCGGAAACCGAATGTCACACACAACACACACACACGCACACGCATCGTTCCCTGCAAGCTGCAACTATGGTCGTTGAGAATTTTGTGTACGAAATGATCGGCACAATCGCACCGAAGGTGCATATATTCCTCCCCCCTATGGAGAGCGAGGAAAAAAAAACACACACGTTTCTCCCCATCATATAAATCGTATAACACATTATATGCATGTTCCATACTTAATATAGTATGTTTTCAAACACGTCGTCAGACCGATTCGCTCATATAACTACATTTTTCGATCGAACAGTTTTCATGCAACCGATATTTGACGAATACCGCCACGTCGGCCTTAATGTAATGTGTTATATAAATTATAGGTTGGGGAGAAACGTGTGTTTTTTTTCTCCATTATTTTCGGACGAGAGGATTAGATGCACCTTCGGTGCGATTATGAGGGTACATCGATTTTGCGATATTTGCACTGGTCAGCGGTGTGGACGTCTGGTTGCCTATGCTGAACAAATGCATACCGTAAGTCACGCCGTGACGTCGGTGTCGTGAAATCCGGTGTATGTGTATCTAATATGTATGGCAAGATGTGCCAGTGCGTTGGAAGCTCGAACAATCGTCAGTACGATGCATCGCAGTAACTCTGGTGAAAAACGTTCGGCTGGAATATTGAATACGGTTGAATACGGTCTTAAAGAACGACGCATTCGTATGCGTATAAGTGCTTCGATGTACATAACGCCTGAAATGCGCTACGTAATAATGTATGAGTATAGTCAATTTGAAATCAGCTCGAATCCCCATCAATTGTTTGCGTGATTGTCAGCAGTATATAACACGCGAATCGCAGCAGAAGCAAGCAAACGCACACCGACAGAAGACGCGGCGGATAGTTGCTGGAGAATATAGTATTGTAAGCTTGTTGAGTATACTATTTGTTTTTGTCGGATAGATACTTTGTAGTCGTAAGACGGTAAGCTCAAAGTGGGCAGACGCAGGTACATACAAGTGTCGCATTGACCCTTTCACCTGGAGGAACCACGCAGTGTAATTGAGTCTGCTCGCGTTGGCAATCGACGCTGTCTTTTGTCGTACGTGTTTATGCGCAATTGAGGGTGGCAATCACGCGAAGCTACCATGTGTCCTTCCCAAGTAGGAAAGTGAATCTGGACACGTCTCCGTCCTATTATTGCTAACGCAGTTATATAGTGCCATCTACAGATCCCGTTGCAAATAGGCTACGGATCGATATCCCTTTCAGCGCGGCGTAACAGCATATCGATCATCAACGACGGCTATTGAACGATCCAAGTCGATGCACAAGATGCTTACGTCACTGACAAGGCGATCGTCGTTAGCATGGCATTATTGCGCAGTTTTCATGATTGTGGCATGCGGTATGTTGAATGATGATGTTTATAAGGATTAGTGTGCGCACTTGGTATGCATGGCGTGTATGGCCGCTGTGATTGCAGCATTCGTGCGAGGTTTCTTATTGAACCAGCCGATCGTTAGTATTACCGCGCGTTCCATCGCCATCGATGTGTGCGTGGGGCGCACGTGCATTTCGATAATGGCGGCTTGCATGCAGCCGCCAAGTACACGGTACCACCGCCGGTGGCACAGTGTAGGCGGATCGCATATGCTATAGCACTTGCATATTTGAATAGCGCGGTATGTGTATGCGATATGTCCGTCCATTCATCTATCCGTCCGTCCACCTCCCGTCCGTCTCCATTATTGCCGGTACAAATGGTTTTTGGTCAAAACTATGTGCGTATGTTCGTTGTTTATGGCGGATTTCCACTAAAGAGGAATGTGTGGGCGTCTATTGCAGGCATCGTGCGGACGTCGCATGCCCAAATCGAATATGCCCCCCTGGAAAGCGATGTAGTAGCCGATTCAGAAGTTCTCTATGATGTGGAGCTTATGGCATTTCTCACAGATTTATGCATTGAAGTCGCTGAGTCTGAGGCGGTCGGACTTAATGTTTCGCGAGCAAATACAACTCAGACGGGATTCACACGACCTGCTCCGAGAACAGCGGAACGCCCTGAGCTGCTGAGTGATTGCCCCCAAAGTGACCACTGCTCCCTCATTCAGGTCAGAAGCAAGCGCCCACCGAATGGCGACATCATCGTGTAACATGAACGTAATTGATAGCGAGTACCGTGTACTGTGTACTTGGCTAACATGCTAGCGAGTTTCTGGTCCGCTTGCCAATCATGGAACATTGCGATCCATTGTGGCACCATTGTGTACTAGATGGACAAACTATGTCGCCAGCAGCTTTATTCATTGCCACACATGTGTGCTTCGAAATAGTCGCCCAGGATACTTCGTTCGTCAGTGATGCAGCTTATGTTGACCATGATCGACTTAAATCATGTATCACGTGCCCCGGCAGCACAATATGGTTATACAACATTACATTCCGGGTGTAAGGATGCTCCACCCGTGCACACAGTTGTCACATTTGTGCCGCATTGTTTAGGCGAGCGTGGCAGCATGTGCCATGCATGCCCGCGCGTGTGTGTGCGTGTCATGGATTTACGTAAAGGACAGCCCGTTCCAGTAGACCTCGTGGCCAAAATGGCGTGGCACATTCGTGGGTACATTCATGGGCAGCAGTCACACATAGTATCCCTATGAGTCTTATTAGGTACATATTGTGTTAATTCAAACTGTGTGACAGACAGTGTGCATGCATATGATCATGATTGATAACGCCGATTGCCGACAAGTCGTGCAACCATCTGAAATGTGTCACCGTAGTAGCACGGATGTATATGCGCATTGATGGGTGTCATCGGATGTGCATCTTGCAGGACACCGACTGGGATGATGAGTCGATGGTTGAGTACCAGCCCGGTGTCACATGTGAGGTAATTACTACTGTGTATGATCATTCTTGCGTGCGCGCACGCGCATTCAAATATTTTTGGGGGTTTTTTTAGGGCTCTGGGGCTCTAGCTAGGGTACTTTCAACTCGGATACACCGATAAAAGGCGATCTAAGGGCATTTGGATGTGTGCGCGCCCACTTGCCACTTGTTCGCATTTATTATTGCGAGGGTGGTTAGGGCACTATCTCATCATGCATTATCTATTAAGTTGGAGTATATACTAGTAGCTTCCATGGCGATGGTTGATATCGTCCTGACATGCTGTAGATAGTATATCAATTCATTGTTATGTGTTTCCACGGAAAATGCGTCAGATATATATTGGGATTGTAAGAGCTACGCGTCTCTGGGGTGTGCAGTATGTTGCGGAAGCGCCGAATGTGTTTATCGAAGGCCCGAGCGGACTAATCTATGATGCAAATTACAGCTACATCGTAGTAGATGCCAGCGGACCATTTCTTGAAGCTGATGGCCGCACGAACCTATCAAACCCGATGCCATCTAAGTTGGAAAACAAAGTGTGCCCTCCTCCTCCCTATATATATATATATATGTATATACTATTGTAACGCGCATTAAATTTGATCCAGTATCCATTTTCTCAATTGGCCGTGGCGCGAGTCTTGCATGAATATCATCGTAAGCGTCCATGAGAGCATCACTGTGGAACATGCTCACTTCCATGAAATAGCAGCACACTGCATTTCGTGATGTGATATGCTGAGCTACATTATACTAGCTCACTCATTACAGTTATATACACTAATGAAGCCAGTAATTAGTCGGTCAGTCAGCTTGAGCACTGCCCTTCACTTAACACACCAGCTGCAGTGCATCACCGTGCCCTCGTGATGGTCATATTCATCTGTCTAAGTTGTGGCGGCTAATTTTGGGTATGCACATCTTAGTTTTTTTTTAATATGCCGCTCTAATCAGAGAATCCATATCAATCATCGCTCGATTCGCACACGCGCGTGCGCATGAGTCTGCACGAATGCAACTGAGGTGGTGCACACCTACATCTGCACCAGAATATCTCCCAGCACGTAAAGCTGGCGTCAAGCATACAAGAGTACGGAGATATGTATTACAGCTTTTTGTTGGAGACTCTCCCAAAGTTGCTTCTCCTTCAGCCGTTCTTGGCAGACGACCTTGAAAGACAGGTGAAATACAGCATCCTCGTCCTCAGTACGAAAAGCATGCACGCACAACAGTGTGTGGGGCACATGTACTGCAGTACGTAGTAGCGGGGCTTTACCTTAGTCAGCATTCTTCTTCGCGCATGAACTGGTTTACCAATTTCACTACCATGTAGCCAATATGTCATTCTGTCTAATAAAACTGCACTTGCCATTGCATAGAGTGATCAGCGCCGGAGGCATCCGGTATGGTGTATACTGTACCGTAAGGTGTATGGTCCGACCCATACGGTGTAAAAAAAACTTTCCAAGCATATAAAATGGAGCTGAGGTTGGGCAGAATTGAGCATTATCGATTTGCATCAGGTTTTGATGTGGGATCAGCCTTGGGAAGACGACTACTTGGGCATGCTGGGTTTCAATACAGAACAAAAGGTGTGTGCACGGCATGATAGGTTCAACATCATATCACAGAATTTCACTATGTGGTGTAGTCATCAGCCAGAAACACAGCTGCTTGAATGTGAGATGAAAGAGCGTTCACGTGATTTCTGCTTAACAGTTCTCATCATTAAGCGCGGCTCTGCAGGAATTCCGTGCATACATTTTCTAAGCAATTGAGGTTTATCAAAGTGGCATAGGCGCAAATTTCCACTTCGATGAAGGCATCCAGAGTCTTCCAGAGTCTTCCAGAGATTCAGAATACACTGCTGCATGATCAAACTGCTTCATGAAAGTTTTGTCAGAGGAACACGGTATGTGTTTTCTATTTACTTTCAGGGTATGCGCATGCGCGCTCACACGCCGGCGCCTATTTCATTTGGGCCTGCGCCCAACCACCAACCCAGTATCGTGCAGAGGATGTGCCGCTGCAAATAGATTATTCCATTATTCATGATATCTGAATTGCATAAACGATTAGACCAGATCAAGTGTATACACTGTTTATAGACCATATATCCGTGTGCGTGATTCATCAACATCGGTGACACCCCTGCGGACTGACGTATCATGCAACACCAACATTTGTGCAGGTGAAATACGACCCTGATGTTGTATACTTTGCCACGGAGTCACTATTGTACCCATCGCCTGTGGTGCACAATGAGCCTTCCCTGAATGCTATGCTGGCAACCCGTGCAGCCCTAAACGTCGCCGTGCTGCCAGCAGCAGAGCGGGGTCTCGTGATATACTGCAAAGGAGCGGCCAACGCATCGTCAGCGCAGCACGTCGACAACGAGGATGAAATCATGGTGAGCTTGTTGATCATTGGCACCGCAGGTTGCTGCTTTGGCGAGCAACATGATGACGACCACTGTCAGTTATTTTATTAATGCAGCAGCAATAACACATGAGCTGGTCCACTGTATATGTCTAAGAATGTGAGATATACTAACTTATGAGGAGCGTGCTAAGTCGACGATGGGGACAAAATCGTGTCTAGATGGCGATGCGCAGAATGCTTGATGAACTCGTCACAACATATGTGTATCCATACTTAGTATGTCACACGCACACACAAATGCGTGTTGGTGCGTGCGGGTATCAAGTCATCACAAGTATATATGTTCTAATCGGATGTGTGTGTGCGGCATGTTCATATCAGGCGGCTATCCAGACACTGGTAATTCCTGAGGACAGGTTTGTGATCTATGACGATGCACTGAGCATGTCCGCGGCCAGCACCATCGAGCTATTCGAGCAAGCTAAAGTGGTGATTGGTCCTCACGGTGATGGGCTTAGCAACATCTTGTTCTCGGCGCCAGGCACGCAGGTGTCACTCAAATACACCCTGATGCATGCCACACCCATCACCGTGGATGCCAGTATATATTCCGCGTATGCACCGAACGCCTGACGCTGCATGTGTAATCTCCGTGGCCCAGAACTGGTATACAGCTGCACCTACGCAATGCGATATTTTCCTAAGTGTGCTTGGTGGCTGCAGTATCTGCATGCGGCGGTGCGCCGTTGCCTTGCCTTGCTCGCACAGTGTGGAAGCAACAGCTGCATGTGTGTGTTCATGGTAGAAATCATTACTGTTAGAGCTCAGTTGCAAGAATCCGATAGCATAGGTTCAGTAAGAATGTTGGCTGGCTTTGATGGAAAGCTTTAGCAGAGTGTGATGCACTTATGCATGGGTGGTATGTTCGTCAGCATGGAGAATCACTCATCTTGATGTTTGCTGTGAGCCCGCTGGTCCCATGTCGTCTAGACTGTGGTGTTTGCACATCATAAAGCAGTAAATTCAGCGGTGATGCATGTGTGCGTGTTATTCAGCTATCCGTCATTCCTGATTATGCGGTTCCTGTCACAGTGTCTAATGAATTATTATGGGATCATGGCATGGTCCTGCCCTACCTATAAGATATGTTTATCATAAGAAATAGCGAAGCGTGCACTGTATGAATATTGCTAGGGTTTAAACTAGGGTATATAATACAATTGTGATCGACACTCCCCGCAAAAATAATGGCTGAGTAATGAGTAGGTTGGAGTTCATTTTCCCCTCACAATTATATCGTAAGATTTAGAATATATTCATCAGTTTATTCCCAAACTCCACCGGCCATTCTTGGGTACAGTATTGTCGCCCTTGACTCGCACGCAGATTGCATGCATTCGTCGGGTGGTGGTAAGCACACCTTGCGGCATTCAGTGTGCAGCCGTTATAGTGATTACCTTTGTGGCAGGGCTGTAGTATGCATCGAACTAACACTGCAGTCCAACAATGCTAACTGCAGTCCAACAATTGGCTGAACGCAATTGGCACACAGCGAGTGGTATCTGGAACAATATGTGCATACTGACGTAATTGTACTTGTAGATCGTGAGGTAGGTGTGGCAATACGGTTGGTTGAGACAGGTCATTGAATTCATTTCTGATGAGCATCCACTGACAAGATACTGGTACGCGTGCCCATATTACATACTGCATGCTTAACATTCTGCCCGCATTCGCCGATTTGAATAGGGTTTGCACTCCTTTCAATGGATTGCTGCACCCCGCATTCCATCTCTTATCTCCTGCAGGAGGAGACACAAGCAAGCGACGCAGCGAATCAACACGCCGCAAATGACGATCAATGTCCCATATATCGGTTGTACAATACTGTACACACACAGCACCTTGTTACGCTTTCATACGTATCAGGATCTGTGCTGATTTTCATACAGTGTGTATTTAATAACCCATGTGGATAAACTATGTATATTGGCAGGACACTGCCCTTGTAGATTGAGTGAATATTTTGTATATCATCTACAAATAGTATCTATTGACATCGTTGGCGCGATGTCATTATAGGCACTGTGCGGCAGCGCTGAATCAGTCATACTGGATGATTCCGGCGCCCAAGGTGTCACCGACGCAGCCATCCATGCATGTTGCGGTATCCACCGTCAAAGACGTTCTTGGAGCAGCGCTGGAAGAGGCGAGCAGTCTCCTGCCCGCAGGGAGCAATGTGGACCCTGCAGTGATGCCAGCCGGTGCTGCTGCAGGCTACGAGCAGGTACAGATCTCTTCTCTTTGTATGGATTTCTTCTCCGATCATTGGCCAGTAGCAATGCACCGGGTGCATGACTGAGCGGTGCGCTGTTCTGCCAAGCAAGTAAACTCGCAGCTCATTTGCTCAATGCTCAAATATACAACTGCGAACAGCTTTTGCAGATGCTGATTGTCATGTTACTGCGGCCTGCATGGTGTCTATAATTATGTTTGTGCCGTGGTCTGGAGCTAAGTTGTTTGAATTCAGCTTCTTAAGACGCCACCAACTTCTGAGGCAAACAGCTTGGTGTCGAAAGGTGGTTTCTAGAGTCAAGGAATCAATGGTAATGTTAGGCTTTGCTCAAGCGCCTTTGTGCATGATTGTGTGTAAACTTCCAATCGTCCAAATTTCGGGGCTTCATGGTCTGGAACCATACCATTGCTTGATATCGACATATATACATTACTCTCCCTAAGGGGCTAAGCGTCCCTATAAAATGCCACACAACCTGAAAATGTCGTCTTTATTTATTTATTTATTTTCCCTGCCCATATATATGATGGCTCCTGACCCAGGTGTAGTTGGGGATATGGTGGTGGTGGGGGGATGGTTTTCTGATGCTTCGACGTGATGGTGACGATGATTGCTGAGTCTAGAGTTACGCAGAGGTGTCCGCCTTCACGGACGATGCTCTCGTCATAAGTGGTGCATCACCGACCGAGCAGCAAACCGTACTCAGCAGTCCGCTGCCACAGCAACCTGTGAGCACCGTGCAAGCGGTGACCAGCCACGCTTTAAGCCAGCCTACCACACTGGCCGCTGCCAGTAATAATGAAGCAGATCCTGCCATTTCGCCCGATACCACCGTGATGGACCCAAGCGTCGCTGGTGACGACGCCCTTGAGAAACCAGCCATAACGTATACATCCCGAAAGCCACTCGAGGTGGCTTTCTTGCAGGAAGAGTCCAGCGAGGTTGATTCGGCATTTGCGCCCGAAGAGACAGCCGCAGAGCTTGCAGAAGAGACAGCCGCAGAGCTGGGAGTAGAGACAGCCGCAGAGCTGGGAGCAGAGACAGCCGCAGAGCTGGGAGCAGAGACAGCCGCAGAGCTGGGAGCAGAGATAGTCGCAGAGCTGGGAGCAGAGACAGCCGCAGAGCTGGCAGCAGAGACAGCCGCAGAGCTGGCAGCAGAAGCGGCTGAAAGCGTTCATAGCGCTGAAACCGAAGCTGCGCACGTGCTGCAGCAGGAGGCAGCGCTGGGCATCGCCCAGGTTGAGCACGAGGCATTAGCAGCCCACACCATGCCACATGATGAGGGAGTGTTGCAGGTGGACAATACGTCGACTGACGTTCTGCTGCACGGCGAGGCAGCGACTGATGTTGTGTTGCCTGAGGAAGAGGCGGGTAGCCATCAAGCCACAGGCAGCATGACCATTGATAATGTTGCCGGTGCGTTTGAGAATGCGGCGCTTGCAGATGAAGTCTCAGCCCTAGAGGAACCGGATCAGGCCGACGATGTGCCACAGAACGATGCGTCCATGCTACAGGACGAGGCAGCCGCTGACATTGATACTAGCCAGCAAGCCGAAGACATGCTTGACGCCGATGATGACACCGTGACCACGACCTTCTCCACAACTAGCACCGCGCACACCGCAACCAGCGCCCAAGCAGCACAATCTGAATCTGTGCTGCAGGACGAGGCAGCGGCTGACATTGATACTAGCCAGCAAGCAGAAGACATGCTTGACGCCAATGATGCCACCGTGGCCACGACCTTATCCACAACTAGCACCGCGCAAACCGCAACCAGCGCCCAAGCAGCACAAGCTGAATCCATCCTCCAGGACGAGGCAGCGGTCGATATTACTGCCAGCCAGCAAGCCGAAGACATGCTTGACGCCAATGATGCCACCGTGGCGCGACCTTATCCACAACTAGCACCGCGCAAACCGCAACCAGCGCCCAAGCAGCACAAGCTGAATCCATGCTCCAGGACGAGGCAGCGGCTGACATTGATACTAGCCAACAAGCAGACATGCTTGACGCCTGGATGACACCTTGACCATGCCTTCTCCACAACGAGCACCGCGCACACCGCAACCAGCGCCCAAGCAGCACAAGCTGAATCCATGCCTGAGGACGAGGCAGCGGCTGACATTGATACTAGCCAGCAAGCCGAAGACATGCTTGACGCCGATGATGCCACCGTGGCCACGACCTTCTCCACAACGAGCACCGTGCACACCGCAACCAGCGCCCAAGCAGCACAAGCCGAATCCATGCTCCAGGACGAGGCAGCGGCTGACATTGATACTAGCCAGCAAGCCGAAGACATGCTTGACGCCGATGATGCCACCGTGGCCACGACCTTCTCCACAACGAGCACCGCGCACACCGCAACCAGCGCCCAAGCAGCACAAGCTGAATTTGTGCTGCAGGACGAGGCAGCGGCTGACATTGATACTAGCCAGCAAGCCGAAGACATGCTTGACGCCGATGATGCCACCGTGGCCACGACCTTCTCCACAACGAGCACCGCGCACACCGCAACCAGCGCCCAAGCAGCACAAGCTGAATCCATCCTCCAGGACGAGGCAGCGGTCGATATTACTGCCAGCCAGCAAGCCGAAGACATGCTTGACGCCAATGATGCCACCGTGGCCACGACCTTATCCACAACTAGCACCGCGCAAACCGCAACCAGCGCCCAAGCAGCACAAGCTGAATCCATGCTCCAGGACGAGGCAGCGGCTGACATTGATACTAGCCAGCAAGCCGAAGACATGCTTGACGCCGATGATGACACCTTGACCACGACCTTCTCCACAACGAGCACCGCGCACACCGCAACCAGCGCCCAAGCAGCACAAGCTGAATCCATGCCTGAGGACGAGGCAGCGGCTGACATTGATACTAGCCAGCAAGCCGAAGACATGCTTGACGCCGATGATGCCACCGTGGCCACGACCTTCTCCACAACGAGCACCGTGCACACCGCAACCAGCGCCCAAGCAGCACAAGCTGAATCCGTGTCCCAAGACGAGGACTACGAATCAGCGGCCGGCATTACTAGACAGCAAGCCCAAGCCACATCCACCATGGACAATGGCGTCGACGCACTCTCTGCAGCCGCCACCGAAGAAGCTGCAAATATTTCATCGGTCGGCAGTGCATTGCAGGACATACCAATAGACGTTCAGCAGTCAGAAGATGTGGTCGTCGTTGATCCTGGCACCAGCAGCGTGCAGGGATCGACAGGCGCGCCAACTGGTGACCAGCAGCAAGTGGAAGTACATCCGCACCACACACATCATCATCGTCACCATGTTACTGGGAAACGCTGGCAATCCTGGTTCCATAGACGGCACCTGATGCAGGCAACCACCATGCAGACAGATAGCGCAGGCAGATACCTGGATATGGTGCCTCCGTGGTGGATGGCGAGCCGCAACAAGTCCGCAGCCACGCCACTTCAGGATGTTAACGGAGGTGCTCCCATCGAAGAGGAGGTACTAGCTGCTTCTGAGCCGGCGGCAGAGCCTTCAAGTGCTTCCCCCGAAGCAGATGCATCCGACAGCACCGCTGCGCGTACAACTTCAGCGGATGATACAGCAAATGTTGGTTCAACCATTGCGCTCCCGAAATGGCTGGATGACATGATGGCATTGAACGATGACACGCCCAGCACAGACGATGCCACCACTGCTGATAGCGCTACCAGTGCAGAGAGTACCAGCGTCTCTGACAGCGCCACCAACTCGGACGATGCCACCATCGCCGATAGCGCTACCAGTCGTGTGGATGACGCCAGCGTCTCTGACAGCGCCACCAGCGTAGATGATGCGAGCGTTTCGGACAGCACTACCAGCACAGAAGATGCTGGGATCTCGTCCAACCCGCCGCTGCCCCCGCCATCCGCAGACAAAGGTGGGCCCAAGCATGAAATTGTATTCCCGCCCATCAAAATTGATCCCTTTGACGTACCGCTTGGTGAGAATGGCACAGTGACGCTCTTTGACAGCGACCGGGCGGTTGATCTGGCAGATTTGTCGTCAGCCTCTCCGCCGCAGCTGCCACCCCTCCCGCCATCTCCAGATGATCAACTCAGCCTCTCTGCACCACCACCGCCGCCTGCGCCATCTCCCATGCCCGAAGGTTCTTCTATCTCAGATCTGTTTAAACAGTTTATGAATCATTCATCCGACGATGCAACGGGTACCGCAGATGTTGCAACAGATCAGCAGATTAGCGATGATGCATCTGAACATAACAGCACCAGTACCGTGCTAGCAATGGGAGATACTGGCCTTACCTCTTCTCCACCCTCCTCCTCGTCATCATCAAATCCTCCAAGTGAAACTTATGAATATTCTGCGCCAGGAAGTAACAAGAATAATGCGCCGCCCAGTGAAGAGGAGGAGACGTCAGAATCCGCACCTCTAGCGGTATACTCTGTTGTGTATATTGTAACTATAGCAGTCACGAGCTTGCTCATCCTCCCTTCATAGGCAGGATTGGGCGCCCAATGCCAATACATACATTCAATTGGGTGCCACATTTTTGTAATATATTTATAAACATTCTCTCTGTAACTGTGGCTGTGTGTATCTGTGGCACAACATATATATACATAAGTATACATACGTATATATATATATATATACCACCTCATGGCATGTCGAAATCGCACACTCGCATTTTTTGTAGTATATTTATAAACATTTGCTCTGTAACTTTGGCTGTGTGTATCTGTGGCACAACATATATATATACATAAGTATATATATATATATACCACCTCCTGGCATGTCGAAATCACACACTCGTATTTTTCGGATCCGCAGGTGAAATGCGCGTTTCACGCGAAATGCGGTTTCTCCCTCGCTACTTGGCCGAATCGGCTGGAATCTCGCGCAGATTGGACCCCGAGGAATCCTCTAGGATGCCGTAATCTGCACATGTGTTACATAACCCTAATGACGTTGTTACTTAATCAAAATCGCGGATTTGGGGAGGTCAGAGGGGGGAGCAACTCTTAGGGGGGAGCCTTAGACTACCCAATTGGCCTGGATTATATCGAGTTCACTCATGGAGTCTCATGCCGTCGATCGAGTGCAACTGGAACGGCGTTTCACACGCGCATCGGGCTCGCCGTGAGACATAACTATTGAGTACTTATATATTGTTTAGGTCTGGATCGATAACAAATGATTTCTTCTTCTCATTGGGAACGTAAATGCGCTTTGCACAATCTTTGTTTGGATAAGATGTTATGACTGCAATTGTAGTTCAAACAGTAATATCCCAAGATGGACTGCATGCATGTAGTGTCAATTGCGCAACTTGCGTTAGTCCGCAAGTGCCTGGATGGTGACCTACGCATACCGCGTTGACGTCTATGTATTCACACATTTGTGATATGCTTAGCAATCGGATGAAATACATCCTTGTCCCGAGCATCAGCAGTCGAACATCCGCATTCTTCTGCTCTGCATACTCTCTGGTTCCAGTTTTCATATTCTCTGTCCACGATAGGTGAAGTTGCCTCTGCAATCCCTCTGCATAAGACGTGATGGACTTGACATATGATATATGCATATACCGAGGAAGCAGGGAGGACGCTTAGAGTTGGGAAACTGGGGATACAGTACTATTTTTGCTTACTCATGATTGATGCCTACTCGGGTTATCCGAAGCAACCCCTTACGTGGTTCTCGGGAGACGGGGGAAACCGAGATGAAGTAACAATTTTCCAATAGTGCTATTCTGAAATGCTCCTTAGTTTTGTCTGAGGTTGTGGAGCACTGCGTACGGAACCAGCACTCACACTTGGCACGGAATGCGCAGAAAAGAGCCAGTAAATACAGCAGCATACGGAGATGAGGAACATTAATTAGATCAGATTTGATCCGCATGATATCTATACATCTGAAGTATGATATCACGGAATCTTGTGGCACATGTCTGTGATTATATTAACAGCGAATTGAAGTGCGCGTAAGGCCAAATCAAGAGTGAAAAACTGTGCATTTCGCAAAACGTCTTTGTATCTTTGGTAAATTCGATAAGACAAAACAAAACATATGACGAAGCTCCGAATGTTTAATGGTGACATTCTGTGGGTAACACCCCATGCCAAACAATTTCCCTCTAGCACACAACCTTTTGAGCGAAGCAGCTGCTCATCATTAACGATGCGCGCACCTTCTCTTTCCTTTCTATACACGCAGTCAAGACTCACACCAAATGCGACCCGCATACCTTCCTTTGTTCTGATTGCACCCAGATTGCTTACCTGCATTGAGTGTTTCTATAAAATCAGCCTGAACCTTTGCTGTTCACATCCATATGAAGAATATTCATATGGCGTGTTTCTATCCCAGGTGATAGGACATATATGAAGGGACGCGCAGCTACTGCACCTCTAAGTGTCAGGTGCACCATCTCGTCTCTGTCAGCATCACACAGGCACGTGTGCCTGTCGTAGCCGCATGTTGGCACCGCCTGTCTCTCTACCCCATCTGCATTATGCATCGTGGCAACTTCACCTATCGTGGCAGCATATTGGGCACATCTGTCTCTGCCGCCAGCCTGTCGCCGCATCGCCCACACGATACACGTGTACGCATCAGAGCCAGATCCAGGAGAGCGCCCCTACACCGACCGATCAATAACAGCACTCTGGCTTCTCTGTTTCAGCAAAGGTAGTATTCAGCAGCAGGGTTTGATTTGCATGTAACAGTCTGATACGATTCGCTGCGAACAATAATGCACAGTCTGCAACCATCGAAAACTTGTTCGCAGATTTGAGGTATCACGCCAACCGCCAGGTGTCACTGCCGACGCCAGCAAGACAACTCTTCAAGCGCGCCCACAACTCTCCAAAGAAATGAAGCGCCATCGCTCCGGGAGGCCGTCAATGACTTCAACCAGAGCAATCTACGCGCAACTCGGAATCGGTCTGAAAGATGCAGCAGCATACAGAGCACGCTCACACCGTCTGAGGCACCGTTCAGAGTATACACGAGGGAGGTGCTAACACCACCATGAACTGCAAAACTAAAGCAAGTGTTGGCTGATGATTACAACAGATTGGACACTGTTGGCCAATTACAGGCCTATCTAAATGCAATGTGCATCTCGTAAGATTTGCCCCATCATCGCCAAATAGCCCTAAGTAGGGCAAAACGGCGCGCACACTTGGTGCATCACCGCAACGAGAGAGCAAAATGGCACACGCACTTGGTGTATCGCGTGGTCATGTCATTTAGCTTGATGGACATCTGCTCCAGCTCCCCGTTCTTGGCATCCACTACGCGCTGCATTGCCTCGCACTGCTGGTCCGCCCTGTGTGCCCCGCCGCCCCGCCGCCCCACATCAGCGCAGCCCCTCCTGTTCAAGGTTCTTGGCGACTGCTGCAGCACAGCAGATGCCACATCCACCTGTGCTGAGCTCCACAGCTTTCCACCGATACCACGGAGCAAGTTGGGGAGGGAATCAGAGGCAGGGAGTTGGCACCTTGTGCGCTTAATCTCGGCTTCAGCCAGCGCCGTGGACACTTGGCGTAGCCGCACCGTGAGGTCTTGCATCTCCTTCTGCTGCCTGTTGCAGGCGCCGCGCATCAACACCAAATTCCCCATTGGACATTCCACGTGGCAGGGAGGATACACGGGCTGAAGCAAGAGCCCAAGTATCTGCGTCGCCAAACGCGGCGCCAGCTGGCACTGGCGCTCCACTCTCGCCAGCGCCACTTCCAGGAGCCAGCAGCCTGGCGGTAGTGACCGTGGGATTGGATCAAGGGCAGAGGTCGGACAGGTCAGGGGTCTTGCCTGGCCTGCTCGTCCGTGAGCGCTGAGATGGACTCTGCGCTCTGCTTGAGGTCCACCTTGCTGGCGCTGAGCTCGCTCGCCAGCTGCGCGTGGTCGCTGCGCACCGCGGAGCTCTGCTGCACTTCCACCTCGTGGTGCTGCTTCATCTTACCCATCAGCTCCTGATCCGTCGGCATCCCCCTCCCCTCCGAGTCCCTCATCTTGCGCGTGCCTACCAGTCTGCCAGCTTTGCCAGGGGCAACCCCACAGCGCTTAAGCCTGCCGGCTGGTCGAAGTACCCATCAAGTGGCCCCATACGTGCAGAGTCCTGTGGGCTCTCGGGTCACCGGCTGCACCCTACTATACCCTAAAAACAGAATGGTTCGTCCTTTACCATAGGACTCCTATCTCGGGACCCCCCCCGCCCGTCTCCCAGCGCACTAATGAATGCTCGAGATGATCCCCTAGGCTTAGGGCTATTCTGCTTACACCCGGCACCCCTTTAACTGTCAGAGTCTGATAGACCACCACCTAAGGAACTAGGCCGACATAACTGACTCGAGAAATACTATTTGGAAGAAAAGAATTTCTGAAAATCGCCTTAAACCCTAAAAAATATGGTGTTTGTCATGTGGACCTTGCAATGATGTGAGAAGCACTTAGGAGCTTTACAGCTGCACTCAAAGACGGATGGAATCTATGCAACCCGCGTTACTTCTTGTGCCCTCTCTCGCACGGGCCGCACGGGGAATTTTTAATCGGAAGCATCGTGCAAGCAAGGGGGAGAGAGCCAAGTGAGCGACTGGTGGGAGGAGACGGGGTGAGTGCAGGAAGAACGGGAGGGAGCAAAGAACAGGGTGGGGACGTGGCAAGATACCACTGATGCACTGAACGGCATGAGATCGGCCAACAAAAGCCAGCCCACCATCATCCCAGTGGATGTGAGAAGCAAATGAAGAGCAGGGCGGGGCCGTGACAAGATACCACAAACTCATACATATTCCCAACCCAAATGCAAAGCAGCATGGGAAGATGAAACGATGTGACCGATCATTGCCAAACAACTGCTGGTCTCTGGGTTACGGAGTGAGCGGACCCTGCTGGCATGCCCCCCAGTGGCTCCCGGTCGATGGATGGGACCCGTTGGTCCATGGTTATGTCATGAATGCAGTCACACCACACAGCATGGTCACCCCATATCAAAAAAAGGAAACATGCGGGCACCTAAGTGCTCCCCACAAAATTCAAGGGAAAACACAGAAGGTGTACATCACCACCCTCTGCCTCTCCCCGCAGCAAAGGCAGACGAATCCACACACGTCTCAAACCAAATGCAATGGATAGATGTATGCATGTATACCAATCACTGCCAAGCATGTGAGATTGCGCAACTTCACGCAACTCTGCATGCTGAATCCCGGGTATCGGAGTGAGCGAATTCTGCCGGCGTGCCCCCCGGTGGCTTCACCGTCGATGAATGGAACCTGTTGGTCGATGAATGCAAACCAACGATCTGACAATGGAAGCTGCATCAAAGCATAAACCAGAACGAAGCGGGCACCGAGGCGCTCCCCGTAGAGATCAAGGGAGGACACACAGACACACATCTGGCCACGTGGGCGGTACACCACGTACCGCCGATCGTCTATCCCTATGTGGTGCCAAAGGAATTGGTGCAAGGATAAGCGACACACACAACTGGCCACGCGTCCGGTTCGGGGCTTGGACACACCTTGGCGGCTTGTAGCTTGCCCAGCGCCGCATCCTTCTCCACCTTCAGCAGCGCCTCCCTCTCGCGATGGGTCTTCTCCGTGTTGTCCAGCATCCTGCCCCTCTCGCGCCCCCCCTGCCGGGTAAGCGCCTCCTTGGTAGGACTCGGCAGGACCCTCACACAAAGCAGCGCTCCCGAGTAGGGCCCCTGGGGTCCCCTCGACTAGGAAGTGGGGGTGCAACATGGGGGCGCCTCCCGAGTAGAGCCCCTGGGGCTCCATCGACCAGGAAGTGGGGGCAAACATGGGAGCGCTCTATAGGGGCCCCTTCTAGGTCCCCTCGACTAGAAGTATGTGCAACATGGGGGCGCCTCCCGAGTAGCCCCTCGGGTCCCCGACTAGGTAAGTGGGGGTAACATAGGGCGCCCGAGTAGAGCCGCCCCTGGGGTCCCCTCGACTAGGAAGTGGGGGTGCAACATGGGGCGCCCGAGTAGAGCCCCGGGGTCCCTCGACCAGGCGGGGGTGCAAAACATGTGCGCTCCCGAGTAGAGCTCTGGGGCCTCGAACAGGAAGTGGGTGTAACATGGGGCGCCCCGAGCAGAGCCTCTCTGGGGTCCCCACTGTGTGAAGTGGGGGTGCAACATGGGGCGCCCGAGTAGAGCCCCTGGGGTCCCCTCAGGGAAGTGGGGCAACATGGGGGCGCCTCCCGAGAGCCCCTGGGGTCCCCTCGACTAGGAAGTGGGTGTGCAACATGGGGGCGCCCCGAGAGCCCTCCTGGGGTCCTCTCGACTAGGCGGTGCAACATGGGGGGCGCTCTGAGTAGAGCCCTGGGGTCCTCGACTAGGAAGTGGTGCGTAACATGGGGCGCTCCCGAGAGAGCCTGGGGTCCCCGACTAGGGAAGTGGGTAACATGGGGCGCTCCGAGTAGAGCCCTATCCCTCGACCAGGGAAGTGGTGCAAACATGGGGGCGCCCTAGAGCCTCTGGGGTCCCTTCGACTAGAAGTGGGGTAACATGGGCTTCTCCCAGAGCCCTGGGTCCCCTCACTTACAGGGAAGGGTAAGAAACATGGGGCATGCCTTATAGAGCTCTGGGGTCCCCCTCGACTAGGAAGTGGGGGTGCAACATGGGGGCGCCTCCCGAGTAGGGCCCCTAGGGTCACCTCGACTACAACAGTTACGCAAAGTACACTCAGGCGTGAATACGATATAGCCACACGTGGAGTAGGCGGTAAAATGATATGCACATATGGAAATTGCCGAAATCGTGCAGTGATATAATCAAGAGATACATTTTTATATGTTCCATGCATTAATCAATACGCACCAACCTGATGCTCCACATCTGTGATTAGTAAGTTATTGGGGAAAGAGCTGCCACGAAATCCTGCTAAGGCGGGAAGGATGGGATACAATGATTGTGGTCGCAATATGTCATCAGCGTCTTTCTTGATTTTACAATCCATCGCAAGTTTGATTTTTGAAATCATGTCATCTCCTTCGCGCTGTTGAAAAGACGTTGTTGGCTTTGCAACGTCGTCGAAGTCAGAAACGGAAGCCAATGTGTATACATCACACCGAGCAGATGGATATTGTCTAATTGAGGCAAGTGCCCACATTTCGGGCAGGTCTCCAACAGCGCCAATTATCCATGGGAAACATGTCACTTTCTCCTGGCTACCCTTTGGTGTCCACATCATACCTAGCCAGCCAGCACGTCGCACATCGCTTAGAACGATTTCATAACAATGGTTAAGCAAATCTCTGTATCGCAATCTATATGTATCAGAATTCCGGGGCAATGAACGTGTATATTGTAATTGAGGCATGAGGGCAATCCTGGTTAGTGAGAGCAGCTGCCGTGCGTGCTCTTTGGAATAAGCGACACACGCCATCATTATTGGATGAAAGACTGTTCGGTTGAGTTTGATGTGCGACTTGTCTGAATACAGAAAAATTGGTACCAAATATTGCCCACATGATAATTCATTATGTGCATCTACCCATGCACTAACTGTCTAGTTGTAGTAAAATCCCGTCACCGCTTTCCGATGAATTGATCAAAACGGTAAATATTTAGTGCATGGGTAGATGCACATAATGAATTATCATGTGGGCAATATTTGGTACCAATTTTTCTGTATTCAGACAAGTCGCACATCAAACTCAACCGAACAGTCTTTCATCCAATAATGATGGCGTGTGTCGCTTATTCCAAAGAGCACGCACGGCAACTGCTCTCACTAACTAGGATTGCCCTCATGCCTCAATTACAATATACACGTTCATTGCCCCGGAATTCTGATACATATAGATTGCGATACAGAGATTTGCTTAACCATTGTTATGAAATCGTTCTAAGCGATGTGCGACGTGCTGGCTGGCTAGGGATGATGTGGACACCAAAGGGTAGCCAGGAGAAAGTGACATGTTTCCCATGGATAATTGGCGCTGTTGGAGACCTGCCCGAAATGTGGGCACTTGCCTCAATTAGACAATATCCATCTGCTCGGTGTGATGTATACACATTGGCTTCCGTTTCTGACTTCGACGACGTTGCAAAGCCAACAACGTCTTTTCAACAGCGCGAAGGAGATGACATGATTTCAAAAATCAAACTTGCGATGGATTGTAAAATCAAGAAAGACGCTGATGACATATTGCGACCACAATCATTGTATCCCATCCTTCCCGCCTTAGCAGGATTTCGTGGCAGCTCTTTCCCCAATAACTTACTAATCACAGATGTGGAGCATCAGGTTGGTGCGTATTGATTAATGCATGGAACATATAAAAATGTATCTCTTGATTATATCACTGCACGATTTCGGCAATTTCCATATGTGCATATCATTTTACCGCCTACTCCACGTGTGGCTATATCGTATTCACGCCTGAGTGTACTTTGCGTAACTGTTGTAGTCGAGGTGACCCTAGGGGCCCTACTCGGGAGGCGCCCCCATGTTGCACCCCCACTTCCTAGTCGAGGGGACCCCAGAGGCTCTACTCGGGAGGCGCCCCCATGTTGCGCACCCACTTCCTAGTCGAGGGGACCCCAGGGGCTCTACTCGGGAGGTTTCCCCATGTTGCACCCCACTTCCTAGGGTCGAAGGGACCCCAGGGGCTCTACCTCGGGGGGCGCCCCCATGTTGCACACCCACTTCCTAGTCGAGGGGACCCTGTGGGCTCTACTCTCTCGGGAGGCGCCCATGTTGCACCCCACTTCCTAGTCGAGGGGACCCCGCAGGCCCCACTCGGGAGGCGCCCCCCCATGTTGCGCACCTCCTAGTCGAGGGGACCCCAGGGGCTCTACTCGGGAGGTCCCATGTTGCACCCCCACTTCCTAGTCGAAGGGACCCCAGAGGCTTCTACTCGGGGCGCCCCCATGTTGCACACCCACTTCCTAGTCGAGGGGACCCCAGGGCTCTATTTCCCGGGAGGCCCCATGTTGCACCCCCCACTTCCTAGTCGAGGGGACCGTTTTACTCGGGGCGCTCCATGTTGCACCCCCACTTTCCTAGTCGAGGGGACCCCAGAGGCCTCACTGGGGCGCCCCCATGTTGCACACCCACTTCCTAGTCGAGGGGACCCCAGGGGCTCTTACTCGGGAGGCTTCCCCATGTTGCACCCCCACTTCCTAGTCGAGGGGACCCTGTGTTTCACTGGGGCGCCCCATGTTGCACCCCCACTTCCGGCTCGAGGGGACCCCAGGGGGCTCCCACTGGAGGCGCCCATGTTGCACCCCACTTCCTAGTCGAGGGGACCCCAGGCTCTACTCGGGAGGCGCCCCCATGTTGCACACCCACCCTAGTCGAGGGGGACCCTAGGGGTGCCTACCGGGGCGCTCCCATGTTGCACCCCCACTTCCTAGCCGATGGGACCCCAGGGGCTCTACTCGGGAGGCGCCCCCATGTTGCACCCCCACTTCCTAGTCGAGGGGACCCCAGGGGCCCTACTCGGGAGCGCTGCTTTGTGTGAGGGTCCTGCCGAGTCCTACCAAGGAGGCGCTTACCCGGCAGGGGGGGCGCGAGAGGGGCAGGATGCTGGACAACACGGAGAAGACCCATCGCGAGAGGGAGGCGCTGCTGAAGGTGGAGAAGGATGCGGCGCTGGGCAAGCTACAAGCCGCCAAGGTGTGTCCAAGCCCCGAACCGGACGCGTGGCCAGTTGTGTGTGTCGCTTATCCTTGCACCAATTCCTTTGGCACCACATAGGGATAGACGATCGGCGGTACGTGGTGTACCGCCCACGTGGCCAGATGTGTGTCTGTGTGTCCTCCCTTGATCTCTACGGGGAGCGCCTCGGTGCCCGCTTCGTTCTGGTTTATGCTTTGATGCAGCTTCCATTGTCAGATCGTTGGTTTGCATTCATCGACCAACAGGTTCCATTCATCGACGGTGAAGCCACCGGGGGGCACGCCGGCAGAATTCGCTCACTCCGATACCCGGGATTCAGCATGCAGAGTTGCGTGAAGTTGCGCAATCTCACATGCTTGGCAGTGATTGGTATACATGCATACATCTATCCATTGCATTTGGTTTGAGACGTGTGTGGATTCGTCTGCCTTTGCTGCGGGGAGAGGCAGAGGGTGGTGATGTACACCTTCTGTGTTTTCCCTTGAATTTTGTGGGGAGCACTTAGGTGCCCGCATGTTTCCTTTTTTTGATATGGGGTGACCATGCTGTGTGGTGTGACTGCATTCATGACATAACCATGGACCAACGGGTCCCATCCATCGACCGGGAGCCACTGGGGGGCATGCCAGCAGGGTCCGCTCACTCCGTAACCCAGAGACCAGCAGTTGTTTGGCAATGATCGGTCACATCGTTTCATCTTCCCATGCTGCTTTGCATTTGGGTTGGGAATATGTATGAGTTTGTGGTATCTTGTCACGGCCCCGCCCTGCTCTTCATTTGCTTCTCACATCCACTGGGATGATGGTGGGCTGGCTTTTGTTGGCCGATCTCATGCCGTTCAGTGCATCAGTGGTATCTTGCCACGTCCCCACCCTGTTCTTTGCTCCCTCCCGTTCTTCCTGCACTCACCCCGTCTCCTCCCACCAGTCGCTCACTTGGCTCTCTCCCCCTTGCTTGCACGATGCTTCCGATTAAAAATTCCCCGTGCGGCCCGTGCGAGAGAGGGCACAAGAAGTAACGCGGGTTGCATAGATTCCATCCGTCTTTGAGTGCAGCTGTAAAGCTCCTAAGTGCTTCTCACATCATTGCAAGGTCCACATGACAAACACCATATTTTTTAGGGTTTAAGGCGATTTTCAGAAATTCTTTTCTTCCAAATAGTATTTCTCGAGTCAGTTATGTCGGCCTAGTTCCTTAGGTGGTGGTCTATCAGACTCTGACAGTTAAAGGGGTGCCGGGTGTAAGCAGAATAGCCCTAAGCCTAGGGGATCATCTCGAGCATTCATTAGTGCGCTGGGAGACGGGCGGGGGGGGTCCCGAGATAGGAGTCCTATGGTAAAGGACGAACCATTCTGTTTTTAGGGTATAGTAGGGTGCAGCCGGTGACCCGAGAGCCCACAGGACTCTGCACGTATGGGGCCACTTGATGGGTACTTCGACCAGCCGGCAGGCTTAAGCGCTGTGGGGTTGCCCCTGGCAAAGCTGGCAGACTGGTAGGCACGCGCAAGATGAGGGACTCGGAGGGGAGGGGGATGCCGACGGATCAGGAGCTGATGGGTAAGATGAAGCAGCACCACGAGGTGGAAGTGCAGCAGAGCTCCGCGGTGCGCAGCGACCACGCGCAGCTGGCGAGCGAGCTCAGCGCCAGCAAGGTGGACCTCAAGCAGAGCGCAGAGTCCATCTCAGCGCTCACGGACGAGCAGGCCAGGCAAGACCCCTGACCTGTCCGACCTCTGCCCTTGATCCAATCCCACGGTCACTACCGCCAGGCTGCTGGCTCCTGGAAGTGGCGCTGGCGAGAGTGGAGCGCCAGTGCCAGCTGGCGCCGCGTTTGGCGACGCAGATACTTGGGCTCTTGCTTCAGCCCGTGTATCCTCCCTGCCACGTGGAATGTCCAATGGGGAATTTGGTGTTGATGCGCGGCGCCTGCAACAGGCAGCAGAAGGAGATGCAAGACCTCACGGTGCGGCTACGCCAAGTGTCCACGGCGCTGGCTGAAGCCGAGATTAAGCGCACAAGGTGCCAACTCCCTGCCTCTGATTCCCTCCCCAACTTGCTCCGTGGTATCGGTGGAAAGCTGTGGAGCTCAGCACAGGTGGATGTGGCATCTGCTGTGCTGCAGCAGTCGCCAAGAACCTTGAACAGGAGGGGCTGCGCTGATGTGGGGCGGCGGGGCGGCGGGGCACACAGGGCGGACCAGCAGTGCGAGGCAATGCAGCGCGTAGTGGATGCCAAGAACGGGGAGCTGGAGCAGATGTCCATCAAGCTAAATGACATGACCACGCGATACACCAAGTGCGTGTGCCATTTTGCTCTCTCGTTGCGGTGATGCACCAAGTGTGCGCGCCGTTTTGCCCTACTTAGGGCTATTTGGCGATGATGGGGCAAATCTTACGAGATGCACATTGCATTTAGATAGGCCTGTAATTGGCCAACAGTGTCCAATCTGTTGTAATCATCAGCCAACACTTGCTTTAGTTTTGCAGTTCATGGTGGTGTTAGCACCTCCCTCGTGTATACTCTGAACGGTGCCTCAGACGGTGTGAGCGTGCTCTGTATGCTGCTGCATCTTTCAGACCGATTCCGAGTTGCGCGTAGATTGCTCTGGTTGAAGTCATTGACGGCCTCCCGGAGCGATGGCGCTTCATTTCTTTGGAGAGTTGTGGGCGCGCTTGAAGAGTTGTCTTGCTGGCGTCGGCAGTGACACCTGGCGGTTGGCGTGATACCTCAAATCTGCGAACAAGTTTTCGATGGTTGCAGACTGTGCATTATTGTTCGCAGCGAATCGTATCAGACTGTTACATGCAAATCAAACCCTGCTGCTGAATACTACCTTTGCTGAAACAGAGAAGCCAGAGTGCTGTTATTGATCGGTCGGTGTAGGGGCGCTCTCCTGGATCTGGCTCTGATGCGTACACGTGTATCGTGTGGGCGATGCGGCGACAGGCTGGCGGCAGAGACAGATGTGCCCAATATGCTGCCACGATAGGTGAAGTTGCCACGATGCATAATGCAGATGGGGTAGAGAGACAGGCGGTGCCAACATGCGGCTACGACAGGCACACGTGCCTGTGTGATGCTGACAGAGACGAGATGGTGCACCTGACACTTAGAGGTGCAGTAGCTGCGCGTCCCTTCATATATGTCCTATCACCTGGGATAGAAACACGCCATATGAATATTCTTCATATGGATGTGAACAGCAAAGGTTCAGGCTGATTTTATAGAAACACTCAATGCAGGTAAGCAATCTGGGTGCAATCAGAACAAAGGAAGGTATGCGGGTCGCATTTGGTGTGAGTCTTGACTGCGTGTATAGAAAGGAAAGAGAAGGTGCGCGCATCGTTAATGATGAGCAGCTGCTTCGCTCAAAAGGTTGTGTGCTAGAGGGAAATTGTTTGGCATGGGGTGTTACCCACAGAATGTCACCATTAAACATTCGGAGCTTCGTCATATGTTTTGTTTTGTCTTATCGAATTTACCAAAGATACAAAGACGTTTTGCGAAATGCACAGTTTTTCACTCTTGATTTGGCCTTACGCGCACTTCAATTCGCTGTTAATATAATCACAGACATGTGCCACAAGATTCCGTGATATCATACTTCAGATGTATAGATATCATGCGGATCAAATCTGATCTAATTAATGTTCCTCATCTCCGTATGCTGCTGTATTTACTGGCTCTTTTCTGCGCATTCCGTGCCAAGTGTGAGTGCTGGTTCCGTACGCAGTGCTCCACAACCTCAGACAAAACTAAGGAGCATTTCAGAATAGCACTATTGGAAAATTGTTACTTCATCTCGGTTTCCCCCGTCTCCCGAGAACCACGTAAGGGGTTGCTTCGGATAACCCGAGTAGGCATCAATCATGAGTAAGCAAAAATAGTACTGTATCCCCAGTTTCCCAACTCTAAGCGTCCTCCCTGCTTCCTCGGTATATGCATATATCATATGTCAAGTCCATCACGTCTTATGCAGAGGGATTGCAGAGGCAACTTCACCTATCGTGGACAGAGAATATGAAAACTGGAACCAGAGAGTATGCAGAGCAGAAGAATGCGGATGTTCGACTGCTGATGCTCGGGACAAGGATGTATTTCATCCGATTGCTAAGCATATCACAAATGTGTGAATACATAGACGTCAACGCGGTATGCGTAGGTCACCATCCAGGCACTTGCGGACTAACGCAAGTTGCGCAATTGACACTACATGCATGCAGTCCATCTTGGGATATTACTGTTTGAACTACAATTGCAGTCATAACATCTTATCCAAACAAAGATTGTGCAAAGCGCATTTACGTTCCCAATGAGAAGAAGAAATCATTTGTTATCGATCCAGACCTAAACAATATATAAGTACTCAATAGTTATGTCTCACGGCGAGCCCGATGCGCGTGTGAAACGCCGTTCCAGTTGCACTCGATCGACGGCATGAGACTCCATGAGTGAACTCGATATAATCCAGGCCAATTGGGTAGTCTAAGGCTCCCCAAGAGTTGCTCCCCCTCTGACCTCCCCAAATCCGCGATTTTGATTAAGTAACAACGCTAATAGGGTTATGTAACACATGTGCAGATTACTTGCATCCCAGAGGATTCGGGTCCAATCTGCGCGAGATTCCAGCGATTCGGCCAGCAGCGAGGAGAAACCGCATTTCCGCGGTGAAACGCGCATTTCACCTGCGGATCCGAAAAATACGAGTGTGTGATTTGACATGCCAGGAGGTGGTATATATATATATATACTTATGTATATATATATGTTGTGCCACAGATACACACAGCCAAAGTTACAGAGCAAATGTTTATAAATATACTACAAAAAATGCGAGTGTGCGATTTCGACATGCCATGAGGTGGTATATATATATATATATACGTATGTATACTTAATATATATGTTGTGCCACAGATACACACAGCCACAGTTACAGAGAGAATGTTTATAAATATATTACAAAAATGTGGCACCCAATTGAATGTATGTATTGGCATTGGGCGCCCAATCCTGCCTATGAAGGGAGGATGAGCAAGCTCGTGACTGCTATAGTTACAATATACACAACAGAGTATACCGCTAGAGGTGCGGATTCTGACGTCTCCTCCTCTTCACTGGGCGGCGCATTATTCTTGTTACTTCCTGGCGCAGAATATTCATAAGTTTCACTTGGAGGATTTGATGATGACGAGGAGGAGGGTGGAGAAGAGGTAAGGCCAGTATCTCCCATTGCTAGCACGGTACTGGTGCTGTTATGTTCAGATGCATCATCGCTAATCTGCTGATCTGTTGCAACATCTGCGGTACCCGTTGCATCGTCGGATGAATGATTCATAAACTGTTTAAACAGATCTGAGATAGAAGAACCTTCGGGCATGGGAGATGGCGCAGGCGGCGGTGGTGGTGCAGAGAGGCTGAGTTGATCATCTGGAGATGGCGGGAGGGGTGGCAGCTGCGGCGGAGAGGCTGACGACAAATCTGCCAGATCAACCGCCCGGTCGCTGTCAAAGAGCGTCACTGTGCCATTCTCACCAAGCGGTACGTCAAAGGGATCAATTTTGATGGGCGGGAATACAATTTCATGCTTGGGCCCACCTTTGTCTGCGGATGGCGGGGGCAGCGGCGGGTTGGACGAGATCCCAGCATCTTCTGTGCTGGTAGTGCTGTCCGAAACGCTCGCATCATCTACGCTGGTGGCGCTGTCAGAGACGCTGGCGTCATCCACACGACTGGTAGCGCTATCGGCGATGGTGGCATCGTCCGAGTTGGTGGCGCTGTCAGAGACGCTGGTACTCTCTGCACTGGTAGCGCTATCAGCAGTGGTGGCATCGTCTGTGCTGGGCGTGTCATCGTTCAATGCCATCATGTCATCCAGCCATTTCGGGAGCGCAATGGTTGAACCAACATTTGCTGTATCATCCGCTGAAGTTGTACGCGCAGCGGTGCTGTCGGATGCATCTGCTTCGGGGGAAGCACTTGAAGGCTCTGCCGCCGGCTCAGAAGCAGCTAGTACCTCCTCTTCGATGGGAGCACCTCCGTTAACATCCTGAAGTGGCGTGGCTGCGGACTTGTTGCGGCTCGCCATCCACCACGGAGGCACCATATCCAGGTATCTGCCTGCGCTATCTGTCTGCATGGTGGTTGCCTGCATCAGGTGCCGTCTATGGAACCAGGATTGCCAGCGTTTCCCAGTAACATGGTGACGATGATGATGTGTGTGGTGCGGATGTACTTCCACTTGCTGCTGGTCACCAGTTGGCGCGCCTGTCGATCCCTGCACGCTGCTGGTGCCAGGATCAACGACGACCACATCTTCTGACTGCTGAACGTCTATTGGTATGTCCTGCAATGCACTGCCGACCGATGAAATATTTGCAGCTTCTTCGGTGGCGGCTGCAGAGAGTGCGTCGACGCCATTGTCCATGGTGGATGTGGCTTGGGCTTGCTGTCTAGTAATGCCGGCCGCTGATTCGTAGTCCTCGTCTTGGGACACGGATTCAGCTTGTGCTGCTTGGGCGCTGGTTGCGGTGTGCACGGTGCTCGTTGTGGAGAAGGTCGTGGCCACGGTGGCATCATCGGCGTCAAGCATGTCTTCGGCTTGCTGGCTAGTATCAATGTCAGCCGCTGCCTCGTCCTCAGGCATGGATTCAGCTTGTGCTGCTTGGGCGCTGGTTGCGGTGTGCGCGGTGCTCGTTGTGGAGAAGGTCGTGGTCAAGGTGTCATCATCGGCGTCAAGCATGTCTTCGGCTTGCTGGCTAGTATCAATGTCAGCCGCTGCCTCGTCCTGGAGCATGGATTCAGCTTGTGCTGCTTGGGCGCTGGTTGCGGTTTGCGCGGTGCTAGTTGTGGATAAGGTCGTGGCCACGGTGGCATCATTGGCGTCAAGCATGTCTTCGGCTTGCTGGCTGGCAGTAATATCGACCGCTGCCTCGTCCTGGAGGATGGATTCAGCTTGTGCTGCTTGGGCGCTGGTTGCGGTGTGCGCGGTGCTCGTTGTGGAGAAGGTCGGGCCACGGTGGCATCATCGGCGCTGGGCATGTCTTCGGCTTGCTGGCTAGTATCAATGTCAGCCGCTGCCCGTCCTGCAGCACAAATTCAGCTTGTGCTGCTTTGGGCGCTGTTATGTGGTGCGCGGTGCTCGCGGGAGAAGGTCGTGGCCACGGTACTGTATCGACGTCAAGCATGTCTTCTCGGCTTCTTGTTGGCTAGTATCACGTCAGCCGCTGCCTCGTCCTGGAGCATGGATTCGGCTTGTGCTGCTTGGGCGCTGGCCGCGGTGCACGCGCCCGCTGTGTGAGAAGGTCGCGGGCCACGGCATCATCGGCGTCAAGCATGTCTTCGGCTTGCTGGCTAGTATCAATGCCGCTGCCTCGTGTCCTCAGGCATGGATTCAGCTTGTGCTGCTGGGCGCTGCTGCGGTGTGCGCGGTGCTCGTTGTGGAGAAGGTCGTGGTCAAGGTGTCATCATCGGCGTCACATGTCTTCGGCTTGCTGGCTAGTATCAATGTCAGCCGTCTCGTCCTGGAGCATGGATTCAGCTTGTGCTGCTTGGGCGCTGGTTGCGGTTTGCGCGGTGCTAGTTGTGGATAAGGTCGTGGCCACGGTGGCATCATTGGCTAAGCATAAGTTCTTCGGCTTGCTGGCTGGCAGTAATATCACCGCTGCCTCGTCCTGAGGATGGATTCAGCTTGTGCTGCTTGGGCGCTGGTTGCGGTTTGCGCGGTGCTAGTTGTGGATAAGGTCGTGGCCACGGTGGCATCATTGGCGTCAAGCATGTCTTCTGCTTGCTGGCTAGTATCAATGTCAGCCGCTGCCTCGTCCTGCAGCACAGATTCAGATTGTGCTGCTTGGGCGCTGGTTGCGGTGTGCGCGGTGCTAGTTGTGGAGAAGGTCGTGGTCACGGTGTCATCATCGGCGTCAAGCATGTCTTCGGCTTGCTGGCTAGTATCAATGTCAGCGGCTGCCTCGTCCTGTAGCATGGACGCATCGTTCTGTGGCACATCGTCGGCCTGATCCGGTTCCTCTAGGGCTGAGACTTCATCTGCAAGCGCCGCATTCTCAAACGCACCGGCAACATTATCAATGGTCATGCTGCCTGTGGCTTGATGGCTACCCGCCTCTTCCTCAGGCAACACAACATCAGTCGCTGCCTCGCCGTGCAGCAGAACGTCAGTCGACGTATTGTCCACCTGCAACACTCCCTCATCATGTGGCATGGTGTGGGCTGCTAATGCCTCGTGCTCAACCTGGGCGATGCCCAGCGCTGCCTCCTGCTGCAGCACGTGCGCAGCTTCGGTTTCAGCGCTATGAACGCTTTCAGCCGCTTCTGCTGCCAGCTCTGCGGCTGTCTCTGCTGCCAGCTCTGCGGCTGTCTCTGCTCCCAGCTCTGCGACTATCTCTGCTCCCAGCTCTGCGGCTGTCTCTGCTCCCAGCTCTGCGGCTGTCTCTGCTCCCAGCTCTGCGGCTGTCTCTACTCCCAGCTCTGCGGCTGTCTCTTCTGCAAGCTCTGCGGCTGTCTCTTCGGGCGCAAATGCCGAATCAACCTCGCTGGACTCTTCCTGCAAGAAAGCCACCTCGAGTGGCTTTCGGGATGTATACGTTATGGCTGGTTTCTCAAGGGCGTCGTCACCAGCGACGCTTGGGTCCATCACGGTGGTATCGGGCGAAATGGCAGGATCTGCTTCATTATTACTGGCAGCGGCCAGTGTGGTAGGCTGGCTTAAAGCGTGGCTGGTCACCGCTTGCACGGTGCTCACAGGTTGCTGTGGCAGCGGACTGCTGAGTACGGTTTGCTGCTCGGTCGGTGATGCACCACTTATGACGAGAGCATCGTCCGTGAAGGCGGACACCTCTGCGTAACTCTAGACTCAGCAATCATCGTCACCATCACGTCGAAGCATCAGAAAACCATCCCCCCACCACCACCATATCCCCAACTACACCTGGGTCAGGAGCCATCATATATATGGGCAGGGAAAATAAATAAATAAATAAAGACGACATTTTCAGGTTGTGTGGCATTTTATAGGGACGCTTAGCCCCTTAGGGAGAGTAATGTATATATGTCGATATCAAGCAATGGTATGGTTCCAGACCATGAAGCCCCGAAATTTGGACGATTGGAAGTTTACACACAATCATGCACAAAGGCGCTTGAGCAAAGCCTAACATTACCATTGATTCCTTGACTCTAGAAACCACCTTTCGACACCAAGCTGTTTGCCTCAGAAGTTGGTGGCGTCTTAAGAAGCTGAATTCAAACAACTTAGCTCCAGACCACGGCACAAACATAATTATAGACACCATGCAGGCCGCAGTAACATGACAATCAGCATCTGCAAAAGCTGTTCGCAGTTGTATATTTGAGCATTGAGCAAATGAGCTGCGAGTTTACTTGCTTGGCAGAACAGCGCACCGCTCAGTCATGCACCCGGTGCATTGCTACTGGCCAATGATCGGAGAAGAAATCCATACAAAGAGAAGAGATCTGTACCTGCTCGTAGCCTGCAGCAGCACCGGCTGGCATCACTGCAGGGTCCACATTGCTCCCTGCGGGCAGGAGACTGCTCGCCTCTTCCAGCGCTGCTCCAAGAACGTCTTTGACGGTGGATACCGCAACATGCATGGATGGCTGCGTCGGTGACACCTTGGGCGCCGGAATCATCCAGTATGACTGATTCAGCGCTGCCGCACAGTGCCTATAATGACATCGCGCCAACGATGTCAATAGATACTATTTGTAGATGATATACAAAATATTCACTCAATCTACAAGGGCAGTGTCCTGCCAATATACATAGTTTATCCACATGGGTTATTAAATACACACTGTATGAAAATCAGCACAGATCCTGATACGTATGAAAGCGTAACAAGGTGCTGTGTGTGTACAGTATTGTACAACCGATATATGGGACATTGATCGTCATTTGCGGCGTGTTGATTCGCTGCGTCGCTTGCTTGTGTCTCCTCCTGCAGGAGATAAGAGATGGAATGCGGGGTGCAGCAATCCATTGAAAGGAGTGCAAACCCTATTCAAATCGGCGAATGCGGGCAGAATGTTAAGCATGCAGTATGTAATATGGGCACGCGTACCAGTATCTTGTCAGTGGATGCTCATCAGAAATGAATTCAATGACCTGTCTCAACCAACCGTATTGCCACACCTACCTCACGATCTACAAGTACAATTACGTCAGTATGCACATATTGTTCCAGATACCACTCGCTGTGTGCCAATTGCGTTCAGCCAATTGTTGGACTGCAGTTAGCATTGTTGGACTGCAGTGTTAGTTCGATGCATACTACAGCCCTGCCACAAAGGTAATCACTATAACGGCTGCACACTGAATGCCGCAAGGTGTGCTTACCACCACCCGACGAATGCATGCAATCTGCGTGCGAGTCAAGGGCGACAATACTGTACCCAAGAATGGCCGGTGGAGTTTGGGAATAAACTGATGAATATATTCTAAATCTTACGATATAATTGTGAGGGGAAAATGAACTCCAACCTACTCATTACTCAGCCATTATTTTTGCGGGGAGTGTCGATCACAATTGTATTATATACCCTAGTTTAAACCCTAGCAATATTCATACAGTGCACGCTTCGCTATTTCTTATGATAAACATATCTTATAGGTAGGGCAGGACCATGCCATGATCCCATAATAATTCATTAGACACTGTGACAGGAACCGCATAATCAGGAATGACGGATAGCTGAATAACACGCACACATGCATCACCGCTGAATTTACTGCTTTATGATGTGCAAACACCACAGTCTAGACGACATGGGACCAGCGGGCTCACAGCAAACATCAAGATGAGTGATTCTCCATGCTGACGAACATACCACCCATGCATAAGTGCATCACACTCTGCTAAAGCTTTCCATCAAAGCCAGCCAACATTCTTACTGAACCTATGCTATCGGATTCTTGCAACTGAGCTCTAACAGTAATGATTTCTACCATGAACACACACATGCAGCTGTTGCTTCCACACTGTGCGAGCAAGGCAAGGCAACGGCGCACCGCCGCATGCAGATACTGCAGCCACCAAGCACACTTAGGAAAATATCGCATTGCGTAGGTGCAGCTGTATACCAGTTCTGGGCCACGGAGATTACACATGCAGCGTCAGGCGTTCGGTGCATACGCGGAATATATACTGGCATCCACGGTGATGGGTGTGGCATGCATCAGGGTGTATTTGAGTGACACCTGCGTGCCTGGCGCCGAGAACAAGATGTTGCTAAGCCCATCACCGTGAGGACCAATCACCACTTTAGCTTGCTCGAATAGCTCGATGGTGCTGGCCGCGGACATGCTCAGTGCATCGTCATAGATCACAAACCTGTCCTCAGGAATTACCAGTGTCTGGATAGCCGCCTGATATGAACATGCCGCACACACACATCCGATTAGAACATATATACTTGTGATGACTTGATACCCGCACGCACCAACACGCATTTGTGTGTGCGTGTGACATACTAAGTATGGATACACATATGTTGTGACGAGTTCATCAAGCATTCTGCGCATCGCCATCTAGACACGATTTTGTCCCCATCGTCGACTTAGCACGCTCCTCATAAGTTAGTATATCTCACATTCTTAGACATATACAGTGGACCAGCTCATGTGTTATTGCTGCTGCATTAATAAAATAACTGACAGTGGTCGTCATCATGTTGCTCGCCAAAGCAGCAACCTGCGGTGCCAATGATCAACAAGCTCACCATGATTTCATCCTCGTTGTCGACGTGCTGCGCTGACGATGCGTTGGCCGCTCCTTTGCAGTATATCACGAGACCCCGCTCTGCTGCTGGCAGCACGGCGACGTTTAGGGCTGCACGGGTTGCCAGCATAGCATTCAGGGAAGGCTCATTGTGCACCACAGGCGATGGGTACAATAGTGACTCCGTGGCAAAGTATACAACATCAGGGTCGTATTTCACCTGCACAAATGTTGGTGTTGCATGATACGTCAGTCCGCAGGGGTGTCACCGATGTTGATGAATCACGCACACGGATATATGGTCTATAAACAGTGTATACACTTGATCTGGTCTAATCGTTTATGCAATTCAGATATCATGAATAATGGAATAATCTATTTGCAGCGGCACATCCTCTGCACGATACTGGGTTGGTGGTTGGGCGCAGGCCCAAATGAAATAGGCGCCGGCGTGTGAGCGCGCATGCGCATACCCTGAAAGTAAATAGAAAACACATACCGTGTTCCTCTGACAAAACTTTCATGAAGCAGTTTGATCATGCAGCAGTGTATTCTGAATCTCTGGAAGACTCTGGAAGACTCTGGATGCCTTCATCGAAGTGGAAATTTGCGCCTATGCCACTTTGATAAACCTCAATTGCTTAGAAAATGTATGCACGGAATTCCTGCAGAGCCGCGCTTAATGATGAGAACTGTTAAGCAGAAATCACGTGAACGCTCTTTCATCTCACATTCAAGCAGCTGTGTTTCTGGCTGATGACTACACCACATAGTGAAATTCTGTGATATGATGTTGAACCTATCATGCCGTGCACACACCTTTTGTTCTGTATTGAAACCCAGCATGCCCAAGTAGTCGTCTTCCCAAGGCTGATCCCACATCAAAACCTGATGCAAATCGATAATGCTCAATTCTGCCCAACCTCAGCTCCATTTTATATGCTTGGAAAGTTTTTTTTACACCGTATGGGTCGGACCATACACCTTACGGTACAGTATACACCATACCGGATGCCTCCGGCGCTGATCACTCTATGCAATGGCAAGTGCAGTTTTATTAGACAGAATGACATATTGGCTACATGGTAGTGAAATTGGTAAACCAGTTCATGCGCGAAGAAGAATGCTGACTAAGGTAAAGCCCCGCTACTACGTACTGCAGTACATGTGCCCCACACACTGTTGTGCGTGCATGCTTTTCGTACTGAGGACGAGGATGCTGTATTTCACCTGTCTTTCAAGGTCGTCTGCCAAGAACGGCTGAAGGAGAAGCAACTTTGGGAGAGTCTCCAACAAAAAGCTGTAATACATATCTCCGTACTCTTGTATGCTTGACGCCAGCTTTACGTGCTGGGAGATATTCTGGTGCAGATGTAGGTGTGCACCACCTCAGTTGCATTCGTGCAGACTCATGCGCACGCGCGTGTGCGAATCGAGCGATGATTGATATGGATTCTCTGATTAGAGCGGCATATTAAAAAAAAACTAAGATGTGCATACCCAAAATTAGCCGCCACAACTTAGACAGATGAATATGACCATCACGAGGGCACGGTGATGCACTGCAGCTGGTGTGTTAAGTGAAGGGCAGTGCTCAAGCTGACTGACCGACTAATTACTGGCTTCATTAGTGTATATAACTGTAATGAGTGAGCTAGTATAATGTAGCTCAGCATATCACATCACGAAATGCAGTGTGCTGCTATTTCATGGAAGTGAGCATGTTCCACAGTGATGCTCTCATGGACGCTTACGATGATATTCATGCAAGACTCGCGCCACGGCCAATTGAGAAAATGGATACTGGATCAAATTTAATGCGCGTTACAATAGTATATACATATATATATATATATAGGGAGGAGGAGGGCACACTTTGTTTTCCAACTTAGATGGCATCGGGTTTGATAGGTTCGTGCGGCCATCAGCTTCAAGAAATGGTCCGCTGGCATCTACTACGATGTAGCTGTAATTTGCATCATAGATTAGTCCGCTCGGGCCTTCGATAAACACATTCGGCGCTTCCGCAACATACTGCACACCCCAGAGACGCGTAGCTCTTACAATCCCAATATATATCTGACGCATTTTCCGTGGAAACACATAACAATGAATTGATATACTATCTACAGCATGTCAGGACGATATCAACCATCGCCATGGAAGCTACTAGTATATACTCCAACTTAATAGATAATGCATGATGAGATAGTGCCCTAACCACCCTCGCAATAATAAATGCGAACAAGTGGCAAGTGGGCGCGCACACATCCAAATGCCCTTAGATCGCCTTTTATCGGTGTATCCGAGTTGAAAGTACCCTAGCTAGAGCCCCAGAGCCCTAAAAAAACCCCCAAAAATATTTGAATGCGCGTGCGCGCACGCAAGAATGATCATACACAGTAGTAATTACCTCACATGTGACACCGGGCTGGTACTCAACCATCGACTCATCATCCCAGTCGGTGTCCTGCAAGATGCACATCCGATGACACCCATCAATGCGCATATACATCCGTGCTACTACGGTGACACATTTCAGATGGTTGCACGACTTGTCGGCAATCGGCGTTATCAATCATGATCATATGCATGCACACTGTCTGTCACACAGTTTGAATTAACACAATATGTACCTAATAAGACTCATAGGGATACTATGTGTGACTGCTGCCCATGAATGTACCCACGAATGTGCCACGCCATTTTGGCCACGAGGTCTACTGGAACGGGCTGTCCTTTACGTAAATCCATGACACGCACACACACGCGCGGGCATGCATGGCACATGCTGCCACGCTCGCCTAAACAATGCGGCACAAATGTGACAACTGTGTGCACGGGTGGAGCATCCTTACACCCGGAATGTAATGTTGTATAACCATATTGTGCTGCCGGGGCACGTGATACATGATTTAAGTCGATCATGGTCAACATAAGCTGCATCACTGACGAACGAAGTATCCTGGGCGACTATTTCGAAGCACACATGTGTGGCAATGAATAAAGCTGCTGGCGACATAGTTTGTCCATCTAGTACACAATGGTGCCACAATGGATCGCAATGTTCCATGATTGGCAAGCGGACCAGAAACTCGCTAGCATGTTAGCCAAGTACACAGTACACGGTACTCGCTATCAATTACGTTCATGTTACACGATGATGTCGCCATTCGGTGGGCGCTTGCTTCTGACCTGAATGAGGGAGCAGTGGTCACTTTGGGGGCAATCACTCAGCAGCTCAGGGCGTTCCGCTGTTCTCGGAGCAGGTCGTGTGAATCCCGTCTGAGTTGTATTTGCTCGCGAAACATTAAGTCCGACCGCCTCAGACTCAGCGACTTCAATGCATAAATCTGTGAGAAATGCCATAAGCTCCACATCATAGAGAACTTCTGAATCGGCTACTACATCGCTTTCCAGGGGGGCATATTCGATTTGGGCATGCGACGTCCGCACGATGCCTGCAATAGACGCCCACACATTCCTCTTTAGTGGAAATCCGCCATAAACAACGAACATACGCACATAGTTTTGACCAAAAACCATTTGTACCGGCAATAATGGAGACGGACGGGAGGTGGACGGACGGATAGATGAATGGACGGACATATCGCATACACATACCGCGCTATTCAAATATGCAAGTGCTATAGCATATGCGATCCGCCTACACTGTGCCACCGGCGGTGGTACCGTGTACTTGGCGGCTGCATGCAAGCCGCCATTATCGAAATGCACGTGCGCCCCACGCACACATCGATGGCGATGGAACGCGCGGTAATACTAACGATCGGCTGGTTCAATAAGAAACCTCGCACGAATGCTGCAATCACAGCGGCCATACACGCCATGCATACCAAGTGCGCACACTAATCCTTATAAACATCATCATTCAACATACCGCATGCCACAATCATGAAAACTGCGCAATAATGCCATGCTAACGACGATCGCCTTGTCAGTGACGTAAGCATCTTGTGCATCGACTTGGATCGTTCAATAGCCGTCGTTGATGATCGATATGCTGTTACGCCGCGCTGAAAGGGATATCGATCCGTAGCCTATTTGCAACGGGATCTGTAGATGGCACTATATAACTGCGTTAGCAATAATAGGACGGAGACGTGTCCAGATTCACTTTCCTACTTGGGAAGGACACATGGTAGCTTCGCGTGATTGCCACCCTCAATTGCGCATAAACACGTACGACAAAAGACAGCGTCGATTGCCAACGCGAGCAGACTCAATTACACTGCGTGGTTCCTCCAGGTGAAAGGGTCAATGCGACACTTGTATGTACCTGCGTCTGCCCACTTTGAGCTTACCGTCTTACGACTACAAAGTATCTATCCGACAAAAACAAATAGTATACTCAACAAGCTTACAATACTATATTCTCCAGCAACTATCCGCCGCGTCTTCTGTCGGTGTGCGTTTGCTTGCTTCTGCTGCGATTCGCGTGTTATATACTGCTGACAATCACGCAAACAATTGATGGGGATTCGAGCTGATTTCAAATTGACTATACTCATACATTATTACGTAGCGCATTTCAGGCGTTATGTACATCGAAGCACTTATACGCATACGAATGCGTCGTTCTTTAAGACCGTATTCAACCGTATTCAATATTCCAGCCGAACGTTTTTCACCAGAGTTACTGCGATGCATCGTACTGACGATTGTTCGAGCTTCCAACGCACTGGCACATCTTGCCATACATATTAGATACACATACACCGGATTTCACGACACCGACGTCACGGCGTGACTTACGGTATGCATTTGTTCAGCATAGGCAACCAGACGTCCACACCGCTGACCAGTGCAAATATCGCAAAATCGATGTACCCTCATAATCGCACCGAAGGTGCATCTAATCCTCTCGTCCGAAAATAATGGAGAAAAAAAACACACGTTTCTCCCCAACCTATAATTTATATAACACATTACATTAAGGCCGACGTGGCGGTATTCGTCAAATATCGGTTGCATGAAAACTGTTCGATCGAAAAATGTAGTTATATGAGCGAATCGGTCTGACGACGTGTTTGAAAACATACTATATTAAGTATGGAACATGCATATAATGTGTTATACGATTTATATGATGGGGAGAAACGTGTGTGTTTTTTTTTCCTCGCTCTCCATAGGGGGGAGGAATATATGCACCTTCGGTGCGATTGTGCCGATCATTTCGTACACAAAATTCTCAACGACCATAGTTGCAGCTTGCAGGGAACGATGCGTGTGCGTGTGTGTGTGTTGTGTGTGACATTCGGTTTCCGAAGACGCGAGTACAATTACTGGTCGATCTCCAGAGCCCAGTAGGTCTGCGGTTACGGTACTCGATACTTTCATCGACCGCGATCGTGCGCACATTTACCAAACAACGCGACAAGCGTATATTTATACGTTCATCAATCGTGACGAATGCGATTGTGCTACGTGCCATCATTCAACGATGCGTTCATACAATGCGCGAAGCACATCATTGTGCCTATCACTCACTGCAATTCTCAAATTTGTTTTCATACAGAGACGGGAGATTTCACGTTCAGAGCGATGAACTGCGGAGTTGGAGCCGTGGCAACACACTGCCATCATTGGCGAACGTTGGATCAGCTTTTTGTCGTCGTCGATCGTTACGACTATCGTTTCTGATGATCATTTGTGCACGGTAGGGCATGCTATCATCTAATTATGGCATGCCGACAATAGGGTATCATGCGTGCCGAAAGCCTGCGTAATAGGGTCGCGGCGTACAGTAACACCCAACGCCATTATTGTGTCACCAACACCACGCTACGAATCTGGACTTCATCGCTCTGAATGTGAACTTTATGTTTATTTTACGTTAAAAAATAGCACATTCCAGTCATGCCGGGAACACTCAACGACAGGTCTGCGCACGCTCTCGGCCCATGAAATGATCGAGTCATCATATGCCGAGCGGAGATCTTGATATCGAGCAGTATCGATCCCTGTCTATCATACTACAATTTAGAACCTGAACTTGGCCAAATTACCTTACCTTCACACCTTACCTTACGATACACACGACCTCTTCGATACCAAATTGTATACACAAATATTGCAAAAAAATACCAGCTACATTAGCAACAGATCGAGACTTCAAACATGTACAAACTTGGGACTCTCTCGTTGGTCTGATGACCATTTCCACACCTCATGCATCCCGATGGTCTGGAACCTGCCCAACCCAAGCATGTCACAAAAAGTCTTGGTGTCGTATCACTCGTGCACAATCAAGCATATCACATTCCCCACAAGACCGGCCGACAAAGTTCAAACAGGCAGGCAGGTGTAGACTCTTTTGTACTCACTTATGAAAAACTCACGATCCGCCTGGACGAAACCTTTTGCACAGACACAGCAAAATGCAAAACAACTCTCCAACAGGTGTGTGTAAAGAATAGTTGTATGAATCTGGATCGTGCAATAACAAGCAGTGGGTAAAAGTGCTCTCGTATGCCTTCAAATGGGATCAAACTCACATATTGTGGCTATGCCTCAGTCTGGTGTTTTACCTGAAGGAAAGCCCCGGCAAAGATCAGATTCTCATTCTCAAGCTGATTAATCTCTTTGAGTTCTGGGATAGTGGTGTGGAACTCTTTAGAGATGCGGTACAAATTTTCACCCTTCTCAATGTGATGCTGAACCATGCAAGTTGTGCTGTTGCCTCGGCTTAACCTGCCAAAGCCAGCAAACCGGAGTTTCAAAAGTCGAAGCTCAAAATAAAACTTCTTCGCAAACATTTGATCCATCTCCGACCCACTGGAGTGAACAGCACGTGGGACCTTGACGCAAGACGATTGATACCGCATACAATACCGCAAAGGCACATATGCTACCCTCTTCACATATGTGTACATGCGTTAATTACAGCCCCACCCAAACCCGAGAGACGCTATGGAAGTTGAAGTACAAGTGAAATGGCCGACAGGACAGGTGTAAAATATTAAAGATGGGACAGAACAGATCTCAAACATAACGAGCTCATATCATCTGCGGCCTGGTTCTCGATGCTGCAGAGTGTGAGGCTTGTGCCCTGGCGCTATTGCCACTTCGGTACCTTCTAACAACTTAGCACCTGTAGGATGTGTGCCTTTCAAGCCCTTTGGTCGAATTCCAGAAGCGAGTCTTGGGACGGCACGAGCGGAAAGGGGGGGAAAAAACCTGGACAGGACGAACGTAGCAGCGGCAACGAGGGCACTCATACCAAGTTGGCGCAGCTGCTTGCGGCGGGGCACGACTGCATCGGAGTGGAACACTTGCGCATCCAGGGTCTTCACTGGGTCAAAGCTGAACCCGTCGTCCGAAGAAAAGAGCCCCGCAGGATTCGTCAAGACGAAGCTTTTCAGCTCCTCGAGACGGTCTGCCGCGAGGTCTCCAGGCAGGGTTACCAGACTATCTACCTCCGTCGACGTGGCACCCGGCCGGACTTCGCCGATGGTGACCGCGTTCTGCGGCACCCCGATATTGTGTGCCACCCTGACCTGCACGATGGCACGAGGAACGGGGCGATGAGTTGAATGGTTCAGGAGCGCCTACATTGTGCAGAAACTCGTCGACTCCTGAGCTTCGCGGAGCACGTTTCAAGACGGCGCTCGGTGGGGCTCCAGGGGAGATGCAGCATGTCTCAGCGTCACAATATCTCAACAGAACAGGCCTGAAGCTACGTTCGAAAAATAAAGGCTTGCTCTCCTCGCGCTTTCCGGGCGTCTGGCTCCTGCGCCATCTTCACGAGCTCGTCAAACTCCACAAAATAAGGACGAGATACCTTGAATCGACTAACACAGTCCTTCGTCTTGAAGTGCTCTGCATCCAACTTGCTGAAAAGTGTGGTCATGCTGAGGAAGTTGCGATCGGGGCCGAAGAGGCCTTTCCCCGCACTAGGAGTCGTAATCTTCGAGAACGTCGCGGCTTCGGGAGCGGCTTTGGGCGCGGCTTTCATAGCCGTAAGGGTGAATTCCTCGAACTCCTCATCCGGTTGGTCGGGCTGACATTTAATAACAGGAAAGTCTTTTCAAGCTGAGAGCTCCACTGCAAGATTCAATCCTGGAAAAAAATGGCATTTGGTGGCAAAGCAATCCGTTCAAGTGCTAGAAGCGTTGCTACGCCTCCAACGACCGCAAAGCTCGGAAGGAATCTGTAAGTTCTAAGTACAGTCAACAACGAAAGGCTTCGTAACGTCCGTGCTGCTATGCACGAAGCGCACGGACGAAAATTCGCGGACAGAAACATACATATTTGACTGAAGCGCAGCGTTTGCCACATTTTCTGGGATAAGTCCTGCAGTGGGATTTGTGGAGAAACATGGTGCTTGTATTTGAGAAACTGCATACCGTAAAGGGGGTGCTTTTCAGTTTTGCCAGACGATCTTGAGCACGCGGTGTGAATACCTGAGCGTTAATTCGCCTATTAGATTCGTACAAATGTAAAATATGGGCCAACACAAAGGGGCATCCTGCCCTGTGTTCCAGGCGTTCTTCGAAGCAGCAATTGCGTGAGCAGTGTTTGTTTCACGTTGACAAATGGCCGTACTATGAAACTACTGGACTGATGGCGTGGCTTACCTTTACACCAGCTGCAGCATAGTTATCTGTGGCTTTCTTAACCGCGCCAGCGCTTTTGACAGATTCTTGAGACCACGAACCTGAAGCCTCCAGGACTTCCTGTGAAGGTTACTTATGAGTTCAGCTTCTTGCAGGAAACGCGACGAACAAGCAAATCTGAATCATTCTGACAAAAACTTGTGATCGATTAATTTTCAGCTACATCAGTACATCGCTAAGCACGTGATCGAATATTTACGACTCGTGAAAAAACTTCAACCATTGCAACCGCCACAAGCAGTTGGGAAATACGAAAACACTGTTCTGGTACCGTCGTTTGCCTGCCATTTACCTTGGCATCTTCGCGACGTTCTAACAAGCTCTGTTTACGCCTGGAAAAATTTATAGCCTTCTCTTGCTCCTCTTTACTTATCGCAAGGCTTTCGTCGAAAACAGAACCTAACTTCCTCCATCCTCTGTTCACCATATCTATTCGTGTTAAGGTTCACACGATAGTTTGTATATCGGCCCAAACTTGTTAGCGCATTCGATTTACCCTAAGCTAGGATTCTCTTAGTAGAAATGTATTTAATTTTACCTTCTCTCTTTCTTCGTATACATATGGAAGGAGACCGCTACAAGTCGGATAAAGTAACAAGATACTAAAATGTAACAATCCTGTAATCCTCTCCTCCTCCTGCGCTGGATTGCAACCGTTACAAGTACGAAGTAGATCTGCTTGAAAGAACCAAACAAACGATATTTCATTGCCGTGCGATTTGACACGTGTAGCAGAAACTGCACCTTCAAGACACTCTTACACTGCACCGCACACACACCCCGGCAACAACACCACCCCCTCTATGGGGGGGTACGGGCCCGTACTCTTGTTCCCAGACGAATTGATATATGTATATCAATATGGAGGATGCGAGTGAACGTGCAGCAGACGAGAGAGACGAGAGTTCAGCAGATCTGTAGTAACAAGGTAAGCATATTGGGTCCCTCCTCGCGCAACATACAAGTAAGTAATTCTCATTGTCGATTGTACACTTTCCTCAAACCCCGCCGCATACCCAACCTTTCAACAACTAATCAAGAGAAAGTTTCGCCGCAGTCATCATGGTTCAAATTCCATCTTATGTTCGGGAAGGTCGGGCAGTGTGTGACGCATGTGGTCAGGCCTGTCCAGAAAAAGTCCACCACTGCACGATCTGTCCCTCGTATGATCAGTGCTCGAGGTGCTATGGGGCTATGGGGGCCCGCCTCCATAGGCATTCAGCACACGCCTTCATTTGTTGGACGAAGCGCAGTCCTCAGCAAGGGCTCTTCCAACAAGAACCCGGGCTCTTCCAACAAGAACCCGTTTTTTCCGGCCGCTATGAACGCGACACCATCAACATTCGCTACCTAGATGTGGCAAGGCATATAGTTGAAGTGACCGGCCCTCATCCATGGAGCCCCCAGCAAGGAACAGTGACCGGAGACGTAATCCAGATGTTTGGCATCCACGGACACCTGAGGCAAGGGACAATCTACTGGGACAACAACACAATATGGATTTCATCAACACCTATAATCGACTTAGTAGGCCATAAGTGCCTTGAGGCGAACCCCTTTGGACTCCGATATCCTCCGTTTCAAGTGCCGCAACAACCAGCCTCAACGACGCAGTCACATATTGGAATCTGCATTGATCGCTCAGGCTCCATGTGCAGTATGCACCACGAGGTGGTTTCAGGAGTCAACACTTTTATTCGGGAACAGACCACAGGCCAAGGCGAAGCCAACGTCACCATATTGCAGTTTGACACTATTGAAAACGTCGTCGTCGAGAACACCAGTGTACGCTTGGTTCCAACGTTTAACACGAGAGAGCACTTCGTTCCTCGAGGAGGTACAGCTCTCCTTGACGGTATTGGGGCTACTATCGAAAAGTTGTCGGCGCAAATATCGAGATCGGGCCACAATGATGCTCAAGCGTGCTGCGTCATCGCGACTGACGGCATGGAAAACTCCAGCTCAAAATATAGCCGAGACCAAATTTTCTCACTGATTAACGAAAAGAAGCTGAAAGGATGGACTTTTATCTTCCTGGGTGCAAATCAAGACGCCATCCAAGCCGGCGCGAGTTTTGGAGTCCCCGCGGCACAGTGTTTGACGTTCGCGGCGACAGGAGCCGGATTTCAAAGCGCATTTGGTTCGTGCTCCCACAAAGTGGCAGAGAAACGCGCGACCGGAGCCTGCAGTGCTTTCTCTCCTATCGAGCGGGGTGCATGTATGTAGTGGGCATGCACCATTGTACAGGAGATGTACAGGAGATAATGCTTACATAGGTTGTAAAATAATGTACAAAGCGATGCCACAAATTAGATAGCTGTGCTAGAGATAATGCTTGCATCATAGGTTGTAGAATATTGTATGAAGCGATACCACAGATTAGATAGCTATGTAATCAGCAAAAAAATCAATTAAACCTTGTACACAGGGTGTAAGTGATAGCCTTTACATAGATATATCATAAATATTCATAAAACAAGGAAATATTATATTCTATATACACGTGCAGCCAGTCGAAACTTTTGGCCAACCAACTTCGGAGGACTAAGATATATTTAGGGTTTGTAACGTTTATGGGGTCATATTTCTCCGAGCCGAAGGACAAACGATGTAACGTGACCCTCGCGCTGGCCGATCGCAAATTCGGCTCGGCCGCGCAGCGGCCGTTCGGAGAACCTCTGGGAACAAGAGTATTTAGTATAGGGGGACTGTATTTACAAGTGTATTTACAAGACATCTTCAACACCACCGAAATCCCCCTTTATATATAAGGGTGATCCTTATATAAGGGGTGACCCAGAGGTATAGGTACACGAGTTGGTCACCATCACCGATCGTTTTTTATCCAAGCACCGTGCCCAACTCTTGTACCTCTGTCACTTATCACCTTGTGCAAGCGTATTTATACCTTGCATGCCCCATTCTAGATTCTCATCCTGAGTCTCCCTGTTCATCATCATGCTCGATGCTGATTGCTGAATTAGTGTCACGGTGTGTCACCCTCGAAATCGGTTTAGTTCATTACGTCATATATCATCATCCTCCATATTTGCCATTGCACACAACCACCACGAAACCACGATACACATATAAAAGTAATATTTTGAAGTAAAAATATGCTTATATCGACGCTTATATAAGCGTAAATTAACGCTTATGTAAGCGTCAATATGTCGCTTATATCCCCTCAGGCTAGGGTTATATAAGCGCTGACGCCTGTATCCCCAAAATCGATATGACTGTGCAGGGGGACCGATCGAAGCTTCGTTTTGTTCGAAAGTACGTTTTGATTTAGGTCTTTAAAACCAATCATATCTAAAAATAAAAATCGATAATGTAGACACAGTATTTGAGAAATATACTTTTCTACCCTCAATCTAATATGTCATTTGTTGCCTACCACTGAATAATGTCTGCCTATCTCTTAAAACTCTCTTTCTCGATATCTGAATCAAAGCCCACCTCTGATTTGCTGGCTATTGCGCGCTCTCTCTCTCTTTCTCTCTCTCTCTCTCTCACTCCCCTCCCCCTTCCCTCCCTATATTTCTCTCTATTCCTCCCTCTCTAATGCCACTAGCTTCGATGGATCCTTCTGTCAACCTGATGAAAACCTACATGCGTGAGATAATTGTCTCCGAAGCAATTCGACCACTGACAGTGCCATCTAAGAAACTCAGCGGCTATTCATTTTGTCTGAGAGAGGAAATCTGAATCCCAAGATGAGGACATCCACTCCTGGGTTGCATTGCATAGCATGCTGGAGTGTGATAACCTGTATGTGAGTATATGCACTTGCACATTAGTGTTGGCGGCTAGCTTGAGGCATTCCCACCAAAGGGGCTCCCGCCAGTAGCACCACTGGACTGTGAGTTGGACGCCTCCCCCGGGGAGAATCGGGTTGTGCTCGCCTCCTTATCCGAGGGAGACCATGGGCACGGCGTCCACCCACTGCCTCCATTGCCACCAAGCTTGCTCCCGCTGGATGGAAGGTTGCTGTCAGCTTCCGTACCTCCGCTGGATTTGGCATCGGCACTCCCATCGCCATCTGTACTTTTGCCGGGAGGGTGATCCCGCAGCCACCGATGCCAGAGCTGGCGGAAAACATCTTCCACGCCCTTTACGTAGTTCACGTGATCGCATAGGCGCGAGTTGAGCATCCGCTCCCGCATCCCCGCTCTCAGCTCTGCGCCCTCTCCCAAGCCCCGAAGCGAGATCTGATCAGACCGAAGGCTCCAAATGCAGGGAGGGGTGTAGGCAGCAGGGGCCAGTGTGAGGGATGCAGGCGGCAGGGGGCGGGGTGCAAGGGGTGAGGGCAGCAAAGGTGGGTGGGGAAGGGGTGTGGGGGACGTGGAAAGCAAGGGAGAGATGCCCGGGGAGGAGGCAGCAGGGCGAGTGCGAGGGGAGTAGTGAGCGTGCGAAGTGCTGCCTGCGGAAGGTCGGGAGGTGCAGTTAGCTGTGGGGGGGGTATAAGGAGGGCAGGAGTGTAAGAAGCAGGGAGAGTGCGAGGCAGTCGGTAAGGGGCGGCTGCAAGGGATGTGGGGCGCAGGGAGAGTACGAGATGGGTAGGCTTTGCCCGGGGATGCTGTTGCTGAAGGGCGTTTGGAGCTGGGGCAGTGCGAGCGGCGCAGATAGCAGGGGAGGTGACACCCCACCGGTGCATTTTCCAAAACTGAGAGCGCTCCCAAGGATTGATGCTTCCCCCGAGCATCTCGAGGGAACGGCCGTCTGCTCAGCGATCCCAAACTGGCTCCTCGATTGGGACATCATCTCCTCCCTAGATATCACGATACCGGCGCAAAAAAAAGTGAATGGGCACACCGGCGAAATGAAAGCGCAATATGGGGAAGCTCTCGAGAGACCCAAGGTGAGCCTGATGCGCCCTTCAGTGCTCCCCTGAGGCGCTGGCGCACAACTCCGCGGCAATTCATTTCAGCCGCGCGCTGTGGGGCTCGGCTCTCCCGTGGCAAGGATCTCCCGTGGCAGTGCGAGGGGGTTGCGAGGGGGTTGCGGGGAGCACCGCGGAGCGCCGGGAGGTTGGTGGCGAAGCGCTGCGCAATGGCAACATACTCATCGTGTGAATGAGCGATCCAATCGGTGAGGCCCATCGCCGTCATCAGGGACTTCCCAACATTGTGCGCGTGGCAACTACCCGCCAACGTCACGCACGGAACTCCCTGAGCACCGCCCGCTCCCCCCACTCTCCCCTCGTATCACACCGAATGCCTAAACCTGAGATCGAAGCAGCCATTGCCTCAGCGGAGTCCGCACCCCACGGATGAGGGGCACACAATGCTTGAGCTGCGCCGCCTGGCTCGTGAGCTGCGCCGCGTGGCTCGTGGACGCTCCGATCCCAAAACAAATGAGGTGCAGAGGGAATGCGCCAAATCTGAGATCAGAGGCAGGCAGCGCGAGAAGCGACACCTCGAGCCTCGGCTCTGATCTGAAGCGCACATTTCAACACTTGTAGCACCTAAGACACGCTCCGAGGCGCCGGCATCACACGCTCGCACACCTTCAATATCCGAGACCTCCACCACGTGCCGGTATCAAACCCCACCAGCTCCAAACACCCCCTACATAACTAACCTGACACAGTCCGAGGTGCTAAAACCAATGCACATCCGACGAGGGACCGAAATTCAGCCTGAAATGCCAAACACTCGAGGCGCGCTCCGAACCGTGGGTTATCCCCCCTCCCCCCTGCCCTCCTTCGCCCCCGATGGCTCGTCGCGGTGGGTCCTCTGCATGATCAGCGCTTTGCCGAGCCTTCAGCAAAAGGCTCCCCGACGCGCCTTAGACCCAGAACCTGCTTGGAGCGCGTGGTCAGCTGGCAAGGTTCGGTGCGGCGGTCACTGACATCCGAAGCCACGAGGGCCACTGAACTGCGCCTTCCCCCCCTGCGCATGTGCGAAAGGGGGCAGGGGAAGGGGGCAGGCGGGGGAGGGTAAAGGGCTAGAGCCAAGACTCGAGAGCAGGAGGTGAGCGCACGTACCATGTACATCGCTTCGCATGTGGTGGTGGTGCCGGCGTAGGGGAAAGGGTCCAGCGAGATGTCAACAAGGCTGTACTTGGAGAGATGGTTGGAAGTGAGGTGCTCCAGAGGGAGCAGGTCGATGCGTGACGCGTGGACACCCAGGGCCTGCGAGCCGCACCGCCCCCGCGGCCATTATCATTGGCTGCACCCCAGCCTGTGCTGTTTCCCAGCTCCTACAATTCTCTGCGCCGGCACTCCAACACGATCTCAAGTGAAAAGCAAACACGAGAATTGATGTGAACCGAGCCGCCAGCAATGAACCGAGCCGTCAGGAGTAGCCCCCTCCCAAGATGGGACGCAGGGATGACCTCCGCAACACTTCCCTGCCTTTGATTTGGTTCCGCATCCTGTGGCCGGCGCATCTCGCACAGGCGCTCTACAACGGGGCGCCTATGATGCGGGCCTCACATCAACAAGCGCAGCATGCTTGCGGCGCTTGGGGCCACGCAGGCCCGGAACGTCCTGCCTCCTTCGGCGTCTAGATGTCCGCCGCACGATGCGATGCGATTCGCAGCAGAAGCTGGCGCAGCGCGGGCGAGAGGGCCGCCTGAAGCGATCGGATCAGGGCGCGGTTGGGGAAGGAACGCCCGCAACGGAGGGCGGGGGGGGTGGATGCTGGATAGGGCGGCGGAGGGGCGCACCACGAGCTGGGAGCGGAAGTGCTCTTGCATGGTGGAGCAGGCAAAAGGCTTGCCCTTGATGAGCAGGCGCGAGCCGGGGACCGCGTGGAGCACCCGCGCCCAGAGCTTGAGCACGGGGGGCTGGATCTTGGCGAGGGCATTGAATGTGCCGAAGGTCACCACGCCCCCGCTGCTCAGAGCCGGGAGGGGCGCCACAGGGCCCGCGGACACCGGCGGCGTGTAGCACAGAAAGCAGCCGGTGGCGGGGAGGCGCACAAGCTCCTCCACGTGTGCCTGCCGGGTGTCGACCGGGTCCACCACAGCATCCACAAAGCGGTAGTCCACCGCTCCCAGCCCACTAGAGTTTGGGTACCCGATCCACGTCACCTGCTTCACACGCCGCGCACGCCCCTCTCAGCCCACAGCTCCCGAGTGCTGCTCTGCGGACGAGCTGGACCCTCCTGGCGAACGCCACCTGGGGGATGAGGGCTCACACTGCCGCCGCGTGCAGGCTGCGCCCTGCAGGAAAGCTGAGCGAGCCTGCGCACCGGTACGCCCCTGCCAGTGCGCAATCGTTGAAGCCCCCTCGAGGACTGCTCAAGCCGGCACGTTGTGAGAATGGTCGTAAGCTCTGGGAGCTGGTGGCAGCACATGCCTTCGAGGACTGCGGCGGCGTGGAACCGGCTCTCACCGATCGCCAGACGGCCCCGTGAGCGGCAAACCAAGGCATGCGAGATCATGCTGCAAGTGCTGCTTGGGGCTCTGCAAGGGGACCCAGGGACCATCGGGACTTGCCCCTAAAGGTGCCCCCTCAGCAATGCAAAACAGCGAAGGACACTGCCACTTCGGTAACGCCCGCATCTAGGTGTGGGTGTAACATATTCTTGGACTAATGCCCAGGTGTGGCTCATCCTTGGAGCGACTCCTTCGGCACCATGCAACCACAAATGACCAGCTGCACTATGTACCCACGCCCGGGATCAAAGGATTAAGCACCCACGTCGGGACACTTATCCGGATTTTCCCGGTGCTCGCTAGTGTAGAGCGGGACCCCCTAAGCCTCGCTGGGCGACCTGGGCGCCTCTGCATCTGCACTGCCGGTGCACTAGGTGTGGGCTTATCCTTGGACCGACTCCTTTGGCAACCCTTACACAGAAGACCAGCTGCACTATGTACCCACGCCGGGGCTCAAAGGATTCAGCACACACTTCGGAACACTTATCCGGATTCTCCAGAGCTCACTAGTGAAGAATGGGACCCCCTAAGCCTCGCTGAGCCACCCGAGCCCCTCTGCATCTGCACCGCCAGCGCACGGCCGCCTTGTGCCTGAAGCCGGTTCATCCCTGCCCCCCAATCTGTGCGAGCCATATCTCCACCACCAAGCCCACGCGCAAGACCACCCCTCTGCTCCCTGAGCCTCACTGGGCCACCTGAGCCCCTCTGCGGCTGTCCTGCCGGCGCACTGCTGCTGTGCCTCTGAAGCCGGCTCACATCCGCCAATCGAGTCACCCCTTCACCACCAAGCCCACATCCCACAGCACCCCGTTGCCCCCTACACGCCCTAGAGCCTGGTCTCAAGAGAGCTTGCCCACCCACGCCACGGCCAGAATCCCCAAGGGCTGTCCCAAGGGGCTGAGAACGACAAACTGGCCGCTCTCATCCGAACCTGAGCCCCCGCCACCGACTTGCGCCTGTGGCCCCCTACCCCCAGCACTGTGGCCCCCTACCCCACAACTCCATGTGACTGAAGCCTTTGCACTGAATGCCTTGTGAGGTAGCCGCGAACTCGAGCAATGAGCTCCACACTTGCCCTGCAACTGTCGTGCCACACTGCTCCTACGTGGGGTCCCATCCCCACAGTTGCCTGTGAGCCCCAAGCCCTCCCGGTGGCCGATAGTTCACCATCTGGTCGTCGCCTTCCCGATAGGTGTCGGCTCATCCTTGTACCAACTCCTTTGGCATCCCGATAGGTGTGGGTGTGTAGGTGTTACTGTGAGGCCGGGGGCCGGGGTTCCACAGCACAGAACCCGATGCTCGTGGAGTGGAGGCGACGCGGCGGCGGCGGAGGGGGTGGCGCGGAGGTGGAGTGAGGTGGACATATGGAGCAGGCAGGGGGTGCAGAAGCATGGAGGATAAGCATGGAGGATGGAATGGGATGGGGAGGGGAGGGATGGGGAGGGGAGCTGCCTGGATTGGGGCTGGACGCTGTGCGAGCACGCCGAGGCGGTTGTTTGCGGTGTGGCCCGTGAGCTCAACGAGGATGTCAATCCCATCCTCGCGTACTTTTGCAGCCACCACCTCCTCCGTCATCCTCGTCACCTCCTGTGCACGAGCCCTCCCTGCCCCTCATGACACCGCCCGGGGTCCATGGGGCAGTACGCAGGGAGAAGAGAGCTTCCAAGTCAAAAGCTTCTCCAGGCACAGGGGCCGGGTGCACACGACGGCAGTCCGATCAGAACTCACCCTCCACAGGCCGCCCTTCAGCTCGACCCTCTCCCGGAGTATCTGGCCAAGCAGCAAGCTCCCCCCACCTCGCGCACCCCTCAAGACCCACGCTACAGCTTCGGCGAACTTACATCAAAACCCGTCTGCGAGTCTTCCTCTCGACCCTCGATTTCTTGTCCTCGAGATCGAGATCAGTGGTCGAAGGTGGCAGGTTGAGAGCCTCGCGGCCGTTGGATTCCGGATGACGGCAACAGACCGCAAGTGTCCGAAGTGGAAGTGCAGCCTCAAGCCGGTGAAACTATTGAGGAGAAAAACGGTGCCATCTGCGAGGAAAACAAGGGCACCTTCAGCTTGTTTTCGAAATGCACCCTCCCCCTCTGCGACTGAATGGAATCTACGGCTATTATGCCTGCTCCGTGCGTCGGGATTCCATTTGGAGTCGCGAGGAGGGCACTACTCTAAGGTTGGACAACTACTTATACGCCAAGTGGCGCGAGACACACTTAGCACACTAGCGTGTGGCGCTCGAGCCCCCGGGATCCTTGCTCCATGCACACAGATGCCCAGCGCTGCGTGTGGAGTCAGAGTCGGGGGGACACTCATGCTACGTGAAACAATCCGGGCGATACACCGATCTGCTGAGCATGCCCCCTGTGGAGATCGCAGCGCTCAAGACATGCAGAGGCGGCACACCTGCCCTCACTTGCCCCTCCACGCGCCCTCCCAGGACCCCCCCTCCTGGAGGTTGACTTCCCTCGACAGAGAAGCGGCGATCAGCGCAGGCTAGCAGACCGTGGCAATCTTACCTTGGTGCGGGCGTCTGGGTGCTGCGGGCAGCTGTAGCAGACGATCTGCACCGTCTGCGGGCTGCTCGGAGCTCCCCACCCAACCAACCGTTAGCCGCGGTAGGCTGTCAAGTCTTTCATTCCAACAGCCGGCGCTGGCAAGCACATGCGCAACCGAACTAACCGGCGCCTCCGAAGATGCCGCGGGTGACCCGCATGCCTGCGCGCCTGCTCGCCGCGTCGTCGCTCGATGCGGCGCAGGGACATTGGGGCGACGCTGGGGCCTCAGCATGGCGGCCTTGCAAGTCCGTGGCACTCCTGCCCCATGATTCTGCCAAGGGGCGCATCGCACCGTCCACCTGAACATCGCCGCATCTTCAGGTGGGCTCCCTCCCGCACTCCCCGTTTGGCATGGACCCCGAGGGCCGAGGGCCGTAGGGGGAGAGAGAGGCTGCGGCGATCTAGGGACGAGGGGGAGAGAGGCTGCGTCGATCTAGGGACGAGGCTGCGGAGAGAGGCTGCGTCGATCTAGGGCCGAGGGGGAGAGAGGCTGCGTCGATCTAGGGACGAGGGGAGAGACGAGGACGAGGAGAGAGAAGGCGTCGATCTAGGGACGAGGGAGAGAGAGGCTGCATCGATCTAGGGACAGGGGAGAGAGGCTGCGTCGATCAAGGGACGAGGGGGAGAGAGGCTGCGTCGATCCAGGGACGAAATTGCTTCACAGAACAATCACGCCCTCGGAGAATGCCCACCGCTGCGTGCGGTCCACTCCCTCCACCGCACACCACAAATGGTGGGAGTCTCTCGATCCACGCGATATCCACATGCCGCATTGCTCGGTCGTTCTGAGACCAGGCGGAGGGGTGAGGGGGGCGTCCCCGTGGTGAGTGAGGGGGCGCGAGGGTGAGGGGGCGTACTCGTGGTGAGTAAGGAGGGCGGGAGCATGAGGGGGCGTACTGTGGTGAGTGGGAGGGCGGGAGGGCGGGGGGTGGGGCGTACTGTGGTGAGTGAGGAGGGCCTCCGCAAAGTAGGACACGGAATGTGTGAAGAAATCGGGTGAGATATATCCGACGCGGAGCACGCGGTTCAGATCTCGGTTTGGTGTCGGAGGCGGCATCACGTTGTACATTTTCTGTGCAGGCAAATGCAGGTCCCCCTCAGGAAGGTCAGGCCTGCCAGGGAGGGGGGGGGCTGCAACTGCCGGATGGGGCGGCGATCGACGAATCGGCAGGGCCAGAAATCGCGCAGTGGTGAAGCGACTGACGCGTTGAATAATGGGACTCGCCGTGCTTAAACATGGCTCAGCGGCCAATACGCCCCCCTCCACAGGTGCCTAGAAAGCGGCCAAAGCCGGGCGGGTTATTGGAGCCTCGGATGCCTCCAGCAGTCGTGCGCCGCAGGTGCGTCTTGGCTAGATTGGAAACGCAGCGCAGTGAGAATGCAGATCTCTGATCCCCCGGAGCGCGGTGAGCTATTTCAGCCGTGGGATCGAGGCGCACCTGGAAGTTTTTTCCCCATTGGGCGTGGGCCTCAGAGACCATCAGCTCTTCGCCCTCGTGGAGGTAATTGAGCGCGAGGAGCTGGTTCTGGCTCGCGCTGCGTGACGTGGGGCACACGCGGAGACACGACTCATACGCAGCTAGAGCCCCCTTGATATCCCCGACGTCGCGCAGCAGCACCCCGAGGTCATTGTGCGACTCCGGGTGTGTTGGGCATGCCGTGATGGCCGCTTTCAGCACCTCCAGCGCCTCCTTAGCTTTGCCCTGCACGCCCCGGACCTCCACCTACTTGCCCCTCTCAGCTCGGGAGCGCCCTCTCGCGGCGCAGGGCGCTGCTGGCTGCACGCGCATGGGATGCGCTGGCCACGTTTCTCATTGCGCCCAGGCGGCTGCCCCGCGCCCGGGCGGTCATGCAAGCCGGGGCGCAGCGAGAGGCGTGTGGGCCGTGGGGGGGGCAGCGCGCCTGCATGGTGTAGAGCACCCCGAGGTTGTTCAGAGCCTGGTGCAGAGTGGGTTTGAGCCGCACTGCGGTCTGGAAGTGCTGCACCGCACGATCAAAATTACCATTCTCCTGTTGCAGAATCCATCGGCATTACCTCCCCCGCGCCCCTTCGGCGCTCTGGACAGCCCCTCGATGAGCCATGCCGGCGGTATGCAGTAGGTTGCGGGAAGAGAATGCGAGGCAGTACAAGGAGATAGGAGGGGGGAGGTGACGGACAGGGTACGCGTCGAGAGAGAGGACAGGGCGTGGAACTTTCTCGGCCCCTTATGCCTGCAGCGGAAGCGCGGCAGGTTGGGCAGGTGCTAGGCAGGTGCTAGGCAGGATAGCGGCAGCCTCGTGTCACGGAGGTGAAGCATTTCGATGGAGGAGCGACCTTGTCGATGATGCCGAGGTAGTTGAACGCCTCCGCGCAGGACGGGCAGAAGTACACGCACAGCTCGAACATGAAAGTGGCCCGGGTCAGGTTCCCGGCCTCGCCGAACATGAGACCCAGATTGTACAATGCCTCCGCCTGCTGCATGTTGTATGACAGGGCTTGCTCGTAGCACCTGCGCGGCCACATCTCGCCTTCCTCAGCCGGCACGGCGCTCCCTCATGCTCCCCCCTCCTTGAGACGGCACGTCCCTTGAGCTGCCACTTTCCTCGCCGCCACGGGGACCGGGTGGAAACTGTGTCTCGGGGCCGGGGGGTTGTGATTGTGGTTGCGAGTGACGTGGCCTCACTTGATAGCATCCTCCTTCTTGCCTTGTGCTTTGAGCTGCAACAAGCATGACCACACCGAGTGCCGTGAGACACGCGCAGCGTAACACAGGCGCGGAGAACAAACCATGCAGGAGCAGGGCGGAGCTGTGGCAGGGCAGCCTCCACTCCGGCAACCTGCGGCTACACATAACAGTGCAACGCGTGGGCATGCATCACATCCGCGTACATCCAGCATGTGGCGCATGAACGCCTGTCCCGCAAACACTGCCGGCACACCCATTGCGTGGACCGGAACCTCCACACATGCGGGCATCGAAGCCCTCCAAAAACACGAGGGAAGCCACAGGAACGCGGGGTGTCGGAAGACACAGGAGCGCGGCTGTCACCGCCACCCGCCCCTCCTTGCAGGACACGCAGACGGGTCTTTCACCTTCCACAGGAGGCCCTACCCGCCAGAACAGCACAGCAGGGACCCTAGGGACTGCCTGAACCCCATCACCCACCTCCATCCGGATCTGTGGGAGCCATCTGGTGGCCGGGTGAAGATGAGGGGTGGGAGCCGGCGGGGGCCCCTTTGGGAACTCTGGCGCAGGGCCCAGGCATCGTGGGGGCTCCGCAGGGTGGAGGCGACTCAGGGTACGCAAGCGTGACCGGCCAAGCGGCCTCGCCTCAACACCTGTGGGCGTGGATGACCGCTTCACGGAGGCAGATGCGCGCCTGTCGCCAAGCTCGGAGCGCGAGGTCTGCACGCAGCAGCGGGGGCTGTGATTGGGCAAGATTGGGGAGGCGTTCCACGGATTGGCCACACGGGGCTCGGCTGAGGCGGCTACCCATGAGCATGGCGGGGAAAGTGAGAAAACAAGGGGATGGCACCTGGCGGATATATGGCAACAACACATCATGGGAGGGGCACGGCGAGACTTCCCGGCAACGACACCGACCCACCACAAGCCGAATGCAAAGCAGTATGGACAATGGTGTTCACGAACACTGAGCGGCATGACGCCGCCGACAAAAGCCAGCCCACCATCATCCCAGTGGATGTGAGAAGCATTCAAAAACAGGGATTCATGCTCACTCTCACTGAATGGCACGAGGCGCGCTCCCGGCTGGAGGGGGGGCGGGAGCGCACGTCCGAGCCCTTGTGGGTCAGGGCAATGGCCATGTTGTTGCGCGCGATGGTGAAGTTGGGGGAAATGGCGAGGCATCTCTCGTATGACGCGATGGCGGCGTCCAGCTCCCCGCGCAGCTTGTGCACCACTCCGATGTTGCAGTGCGGCTCCGCATACCTGCCTCCCCCCTCACCACGCCAGCGAGCCTGGCACAACGGTCGCATACAAGTGGGAGGTGGTCGAGGGTGACAAGCAGGCGGGTCAAGGGAAGTTTAAGCCGGGACCACGCACAAGTGGTTGAGGGACGCAGCGCTGCGGTAGTGCTCCAAGGCAGCCTCATAGTTGCCCTCCTCGAAAGCCACCATGCCTATGTTGTAGTGCGCAGGCTGCCACAGACACCAGCCCCCAGCGCCCTTGACGTCTCAGTGACCACACTGCTCCCCAGTAGCTCTCAGGTGCCTCACCGCGGCGCTCCCCAGGAGAGGGGGTCGGGGGGGTGGCATGAAAGGGACCAGGCACCGCAGCCCTCCCCAGGAGAGGGGGTCGGGGGGGTGGCATGAAAGAGACC
>LGRX02002928.1:0-10758 GCA_001247695.2 Cymbomonas tetramitiformis | reverse complement strand
GCTCACGGTGATGCTCATGGTTATACATCTTGAGTTTATGACCAAATAAGATAACTGAATCGGTTACTTCGCACCCTCATCATCATTTCCGCTCTATTTCAGCATGGCGCATGTTCAACACAATGCAAATTCCGAATTTAGTGAATTTCGGACTTTAAAAATTGGCATTCATCCATTCTAAAATGTACACGCCAGTCGAAAAATAAGATATTTGGATGATGTTAGACTTTCAGAAATTCGCAATACATATATACTTGAAGATTTAATGTGCTGCACACACCAACCTTGCGATATATGCCTTTTAGCAAGCAATTATGATGGCTGGCTGGTCAGCTCGCGTGACCACTGTTTTAGGGGGGAAACAAACGAGCCAATATATTAGAGGGGAAGCCAACGAGCCAACGAGCCAATATATGCATTCCAACCGGGCCTACCGCCCAAATATGATTGGGACATATGTATAGGTTCAATTTGATGGTATCCGCGCAGGTGTAGTGTTGATATATGATTGGTAAAAGATTATTGAAGATGAGTCACTAATTTGCCACATTTTGAATGTTCCAAAAAAATCCGTTTTGAAAAATTTGAGTGTAGAGGTTTGAAATGCGTTCGTCGTGGATATATGGGATGGATATATGCCAAACCAGCGTTCAAATAAATTAATATAGGACCTGTATATACCACCTTTCATGGGATAGCGACCACAAATATCGGTAAGCGACCAATTAAATTATTTGAAAAGCGGTCCTTGTGGGAGGACCAGATCCGGGTCTGGTCCTCCCACAAGGACTGCGGGGCAGTAGCCACTGTATGCCACTAATGTAGAGTTTGTCATTAATGATTCACGCAGCGATGTCACCGGCTTCACACCGTTTGAGCTCTGTTATGGGGTATCACCTATGTCCCAGATGGACATGTTCCTGGAGGCTGCTGCCCAATCAGTCCCTGCGCGACGAAAGGGGGGGTAGGCACGGCGCATGAGATGGCCTCTCAATTTTCGTCGCAATTGCGAGACGCACGGAGGAGGCTAGAGTTGGCGCAGCAGCGGCAGCGGGAGCAGTTTGATCGGCGCCACACCAACCGGGCATACGCAGTGGATGATCTGGTATGGGTGGAGGCGCGACACCTGACAGAGAAGCTGATGGATCGACAGCTGTGTCGTAAGCTGGCAAAGCGATGACATGGACCTCTGGCGGTGGTAGAACGATTTCACAGTGATTTACAGGCGGCACTGCCCGAGGCAGATCGCGGAGCACCAGTGGCATATCGGCTGGCACTATTCCCGCATTTGGCAGGTGCATGATGTGTTTGCGCAATATCGCCTCAAACCTTTCGTGCAAGGTGCAGAAGCATTCGCGTCCAGAAGGCGGGTGCCCACACCAGACCCAGTAATGGTGGATGGACAGGCGGAGGCACACGTGGAGGAAATCTTGGCTTGCAGGGTGCGGAAAGTGCGAGGGAAAGCTGTGCCGGAATGGAAGGTGCGGTAGACAGGGTATTCAGCAGCGCATGATCAGTGGCGAACACGGGAGAAGATGGACCGCGGAGGGGGAAACCAGCAGCTGAAGGAGTTCGAGGCGCGAAGATTGACGAGTCAGTAGGCGGAGACGATGAATACTGCTAAGTATCAGCGGAACAAGCGTAAAGATCATACATCAGCAGACTTGCTGGCACTGCCGGGAGTCACCTTGGCCCAACTACTGGAGCATCCCTGCGATGGTTTCGAGCAGGAGCCCTCAGAGGCTTGCTGTCTGCCATGGGAACGCCTGGAGCAAATGGAGGATGGTAGCATGGCAATAGTCTCCGAGCTGATGGACAAGCAGGAGTGGCGTCCAGTGCGGATTCTAGTATTATTCAGTGGCACAGGATCAGTAGAAAAGAGCTTTACCCAGCTTTTTCCAAAGGCAACTGTAGTAAATCTGGATCAAGATCCACGATGGCAGCCCACACACCTGTCTGCAATAGAGGACTGGGATCCCACGCAGTATCCTCCTGGTTTCTTTGATATCATATGGGCCAGTCCGCCTTGCACCCAGTACAGCCAGGCGCGAACCACAGGTGGACCACCAGATCTGATAGCAGCAGACAATTGTGTGCAGCGGGCCCTGGACATCATAAAATACCTGAAACCATTACATTGGTTCGTGGAAAACCCCACCGGGCGCTACCCCAATGCCTTGCGCATGCAACCCATGATGCGAGAGTTACCACCACCACTGTTTTGCACCTATTGCAAATATGGAAAACAGTATAAAAACCCCACCTGTAGATGAACCAGTAGCCCCCGAATGCAGCCGCTGATGGAATGTACTGCGAGGACACCCTGTGCTTGTAAATGGGCCATGCAAGGGCACCCTAATACAGCTCAGATAGGACCACCCTGGACAAGATGGTGAGCACAGTGCTAGGGCAGTATATCCCATACCAGCTCCCTTGCTATATCACTTGTTTCATCACCTCACTTTCACCATTCCCAACACAACTGTATCATGAATTCTGTCATACCCATACGCCTGCTACATGAAGACAAGATACTGAGGAGAAATCTCAGGGCGCCGAGACCGCAAGAAGAAGTGAAGACCTGCGAACTGAAGAGTACCTTCAATCTGTGAAGCGGCTGAGCGTTGGCAGCGTGAGCCGTGGAAGGGGAGTTGGGAAAGCCAGTGAGTAGAGCAATAAGTAATAACCGCGAAAGCGAAGGGGGCCGACCCAAGGACGAAGGGGCGCCGAACTTAAGAACCGAGCTGACATAATAGACGTATGCATACGCATATTGACATCTCGCCTGTTATATATATGAGTGAGTGGATCAGGAGATTGCCACCGCTTAAGGGGGGGAGAGTTGTGCCAGGAGGTATTTGAATTACCTGCCTGTCATGCGTCATCTGATCGAATACTGTAATTAGGCGGGAAATTAGCAGTGCACTGAGATCAGAGTGACAGATGTCAAATGAGACAAGATCAGAAGACTTGAGTAGGTAGATCAGTATATAAGCGCCGAGCAGGGGTGGCGGCGCAGTTTCCGTTTCCAGTACACTTGAGATAATATCTCTGAATATCTCCGAATCCTCGTGCAAGCCCGAAGTAGGTAGCACAGTGCATGCCCGAAGTTGGTAGCACAATCCTCTCTTACCGTTACAACCGTATACCTTCTACTTATCTTACTGTGTGTGATAATGCCTGCTTGCATGTATCACTCGATATATTCTGTGGACATAGTTATCTCGACTTCACCGATCCGTTCGTCTCGTAACTGAATACAGCTTCCGATTGATACGTACCCACACATATAATGTAACCCCGGGACAAAATGTCAACCCCCGATGTGGATTAAAATGAGATGTCTACCTCGATGTGAAACGTTTAGCTTGTCGGCCCCCGATGTGGATTAAAATCAAATGTCGGCCCCCTGATGTGATTAGAATGAAGTGTCTGCCCTGATGTGGATTAGAATGAGATGTCGGCCCCCGATGTGGATTTAAATGAAATGTCAGCCCCCGATGTAAACTCATCCCTTAAGTAAAAAATAATTAACTATACAACTAAAGCCTAATTGATTATCATATTTACGTACATATTCTAAGATTTATTTAGATTATGTATTTAAGAGAACCCCATTATTGGCTGTAAGAGCCCAGGGGTTGACTCTGCATAGCGCGTGAGTAAGTAAATACTTGTTTTGCAACGGGCCGTCTCTTAGCCACCGTATGATTGATTTGGCTCAATAGAATTCTACAGTGAAATTAAGGTCGTCGTCCAACAGGTCCTCATGTGCAGACCCTGGTCATCCAGAAACTGTGAACTTTGCTTTGCAGGACAGGGCTGTATTATTGTTTCACCACTCCAGATCTTGTTTGCAGCTTGGTTTTTGAACCAGTATTTGAGTCACCTCGTGCTTGTCCGAATGCGTTCTTTTGCCTGAAACATAGAGCAATGAGTGAGATCGGCAGCCCGCCACCGATAGCTTGCCCTGCTGCATGGGAATGCATGCTTGACTAACTAATGGTGCACCTCTTTCCTATTTGGGTACCTCGGCATGTGCTGATGCACAAAAAGTTGCTCCTAATCATCATGTGCCTTGGACTCCACTGCACCATTGATCATGACATCCCTGCCTATATACATCCTCTTGAAATCATTGTGCAACATCAGTTGATGGCTTTCACATAGACAGCCGACAAAACAAGACCCGCAAGCAATGGAATTCGGAACACATCCACACACTGAACAGCATGAGATCCGCCAACAAAAGCCAGCCCACCATCATCCCAGTGTAGTGAGAAGCATTCAGGAACAGGGCGGGGCCGTGGCAAGATACCATTCACTTCGACACATCCCAAACCAAGCGCAAAGCGAACCCATCACAAACACGAATCACAGCTGAAAATGTGGGGTAGCTGGGAGCTCATCCAGCTTTGCCCCGCAGGTCCGTAATGGAAATATTCCAATCCGGTGCTCAAGCCTTCACACACGATTGATGCAGCCGGTCTGCTGCGGCTACGCTGTGCCAAAAGAGTCGGTCCAAGGATAAGCCACACACACACGGGAACTTCCAATGGCATCGTCACAACCATATTCACAAGCGTGGGCCTGGGACAGAGAGATTGGAGGTACACAGGCACATTTGCACGAGACCCGCAACTGAGAGAGATCAGGTGAGGTCCAAAGCAGGCTGTACACTTGGTGGATCCACCGGCCTTTCTCCCCTAAACATTCACGGCTGCATGCATCTGAGGTGCTGGATTGCCGCGTTGGAGGGGAAAGACGTGAATATATTGCGAAGGAAGGCTTACTGTCTATATTTGTTCAGCTCGGTAGATTGCTTGCGGATGGTGTTGTGCGCCTCGGACAGATCGTTGCTGCGCGGCTCACACAAAGCTCAGACACTTGTGGGGTCTCGAGCCTTCCGGAGAGATCCATTCGGCACGAACTACGCGATCCATCACACGCCTCTCAAAGACAGGAGTTTACTTCTTACGCCTTGATTCGATTGAGGTGACAGCAGATGCGGAACATACCACACCGCCTTAGATAGCACGCACGGCCAAAGCGCTAAATGACGAGATGATGGATTGCGAGCCTTACCGATAATTGACCTGCTCATTGCGAAGCGCTTCTTTCATATTCCCCACGGTACGGCAGGTCTCCAGCTCAATCTGCTGACGCGTGGCGCGGATCTGGTCCTCTGCCTGCACCACGCCCAAGTCAGCAATCTCTCCACATGTGTGCACGCCTTCCCCTCTCCATCCGCACACGCCGGCAGACGCTTCTTATGATCACCATATTTCAAGGCATGCTGACGTGTCTTGTGCCCCCTGGCGGGAAATGCCAGGGCCAGGGTTCTAGCGGGCAATGCCAGGGCCAGGGTTCTAGCGGGCAATGCCAGGGCCAGGGTTCTAGCGGGCAATGCCAGGGCCAGGGTTCTAGCGGGCAATGCCAGGCCAGGGTTCTAGCGGGCAATGCCAGGGCCAGGGTTCTAGCAGGCAGGTTACCTCCTCACTATAGCTCCTTCTGACTTCCTCCATTTGCTGCTGCATCGCCACAATCTTCTTTCTCGATTCCGTCAGTTCATCCTGCGGCCTCGCCCCTCGCGCAGTCAGTCGCACTCAGCTCTGTGGCGATGCCTGTGAAGGCCTGCAAGCGCACGGTTTGGGCGGACAGCTCCGTTCCTTACGTCGCTGGTTCGAGCACTGGTGGATCGCCAACTATGACACGTGGCAATAGCCTCCGCTCGACCCAGCAGATTGCCCTTGCCTCAGCTACCAGCACCCTGAGAGAGGGCAATGAGGGTGCCACGGATCGACCCACTATCTGAGCAGCAATGACGTCCTGTAATACCGTGGCATTTCCCCGTGGTCTGTACTGCTCTCGCGGCTATACCGCCTCCTCTGCTGTAAACTGTGACCGACTGCGGATTCCGGGTTGGAGGTCCACAGATGTGCTTTCAGTGCCACAGCAGCGCAGAACAAAAGTGCAGTACCACTGCAAAGGGCTGTATGTCAACAGTAGAGACTTCTGTACTGTCACGATTGTCGAAAGCACTCTCTGTATCTGCCTCTCTGCAGCTACCTCTCTCGGTGCATTGTTACTACCATTTCAGATATTCGGTTGTTGTCGATTGATCAGATATGCACCAGAAACTCGTCTACCATGAACATGCGTATAAACCGTTCGATCGTAGTTTCATTAACGCCCGATTAAGAGCACTTTGGGGGAATCAAAGTCATCGTTTTGACGCCGGCGACAATCTAATACCGGAACCACGCCGCTTTGAAAAGTATGGTCACCAAATGTGCGTACAGGAAGGGTCCAATGAGTCTGAGCAGAAAAAATGGGCAGCGCTGTGCGGTCAAAACATTACAGGTTCTGCATTTTGACCCCTCGCGAAAATGGCATCACTGATTTCGCGAGGACCGGACCGTCGATTTGGCCATCGCGCGAGGACCGGACCGTCGATTTGGCCATCGCGCGAGGACCGGACTGTCGGTTTGGCCATCGCGCGAGGAGTTTTCAGATTTCGGTTCTTGTACACTTTCCCCGTATTACGTTATGTTTTCACGAGGAGTCCAGATCCAAAATGCAAAGCGCGCGCGCGGCCAAATTCTTCGTGGATTTCACCCAAATCCACGAGGAAACTCAAAATGCAAAGCCTGTATTGGCTTGCGCTCGATGCCGACTTCGACATTTGAATGCTTCTTCCCCCTCAGCCGCACTCTGCCGCGTCAAACGATGCAGAAGACAGTTTACAGACATGGCAATGCTGGCGAGAGCTATCCTGCCACTGAAAGAGCAGCGCACGGGGGTCCTCTGAGCACAGCGTCACCTCCAGCTCCGCCTGGCGAACCGCGGCACTGCGGGCCTCATACTCGCCATGCTCTTTGTAATCCTGGTGCCGGTCGAGGGTCCCCTGCAGCTGCTGCTCTGCTCGCAGCGCCCGCTGCTGCCACACCTGTGACCCCCAGGACGGTGGCTAGCCCTGGCTCAGGAACCATGCGCGGAGCCAAGCCCGGCCATACCTGTTCAGGGGCTCTGAGGAATATGCACGAAGCTGTCACGCCCTAAGTATACTCCAGGGCTCAGGGCGGACGCGATTTGCTTTGAGAGGCTATAGAACAGGTCTCTGCAGGCGAGATGGGAAGGAAGGTGACAAAGGGAGCTAATTGAGAGAGAGGGCAGACTAGTACTTGAAGCGCGCAGTGCGACCAGTGGCTGACAGGGGGGATAGGGGCTTAGTGGTGCGCACACCGATGCCGTTGTGCTCATCTCCATCAGCTGGCGACCGAGAGTATTCCCCAGTGACCAACCACCGCCCCGCCCCGCCTCCCCCCGCCTTGTCTTCTCTTTTGGCAGCGTTGCTGACGCGTTTTCATCAGGGATGCATTTGTCTACGGTCCATTCTTAAAAAGACAACCAGGTATCAGGCGTCCTTTGTACCTAGAGCAATGGTGCTCCGATTGAGCCATCTACTCAGAGCGTGCTGTCAGAGAGTGAGCCGCGGTGTCAGAGAGTGAGCCGCGGTAAACAGAGAGTGAGCCGCGCTGTCAGAGAGTGACACGCGCTGTCAGAGAGTGAGCCGCGCTGTCAGAGAGTGAGCCGCGCTGTCACAGTGGAATCTTGGCATAATTTCATTCCAGCACACGACGCTGAAAACTTTGCACCAGGCAGTCGGCTGTGAAGTAAGAAAAGGCATGGCGGAGGGGTGGGGACAGCAGACGGCCCTGAAGAGGTCGACACGAAGCCTTCGACGGGACGGAACCTGCAGGTTCAAGGCGGCTTCCTTCTCCGTGAACACGGCGGCGGCTCGTCTCATCTCCTCCTCCTGCTGCTGCCGGTGGTAGTGCTCCTGTCGCAGCCACGTGGCGTGTCATCACTGCAGCCCTCCATGGCTCACCCTCGAAGGATGAAGAGTTGCACCATCCGTGCGCGATCATGCCTCGATTGCAGGCAGGTTCCTCGCGGTTGCAGACTCGTGGTCAGCTTAAAGCGGGGCTTGCGTGCAGGCTATGACCCAGGCAAGTCCAAGCAGAGCGCCGAGGGGATGCCTCAGAGTCCCCTCGATGCTGCCCCCGCTGTGCAGCCCCCGAGGGTGAGCTCCAGGTCAGCAAAGAGGGCTGGAAACGAGACCGCCCTAGGAGGGCCGGGATCACCTTCGCGTTTGACGTCGCGGCACCCTTGAGGGAACTCGGCAGCCGTCGATATAGTTCATGGAAAGCGATCTGAAGGATCCGGTTCAGCGCGGTGGCGGCACCCTCCTCCCCCACCACCTGCACAATGGCGCCACCCATCCGTCACAGTGAAGGGCCCGGTGAAGTGTCTGGTGAAGCGACCAGCCGGCAAGACCACGCGATAAGGCGGACAGTGAAGCGCCCGGTAAAGTGTCTGGTGAAGCGACCAGCCGGCAAGACCACGCGATAAGGCGGACAGTGAAGCGTCTGGTAAAGTGTCTGGTAGCCACCTCAGTCGGCAAGACCCACGCAATAAGGCGGACAGTGAAGCGCCGGCATGTCTGGTGAAGCTAACAATGGCAGATCTGAACGCGATAAGGGCGGACAGTGAAGCGCCTCGTAAAGTGTGTGGTGAAGCGACCAGCCGGCAAGACCACGCGATACATGGGACAGTGAAGCGCCTGATGATGGCAGGAAGTGCACGGTAGAAGTAACCAGTGATGCAGCCAGTAAGCTACCGAGTGAACTGGATTGGTAAAGCAGTTGGTGAGGTGGCCAATAAAACGGGCAGCGAGGGCAAATCTGTGGAAGCGATTCGTCAAGGCGAGGGTTGAAATCAACCGTGACACAACCCAACCTTCCTGACCACCGGACTGCAACAAGACGGCTGAGATGTGCGGTGATAGGTAGAAAGCCCGTCTACAGGCGCGTACCAGACGGCGGCCGGAAGCGCACGCGAGCACCTTCCGACGGCACTTTGCAACGCTCTGCTGCAGACTGGGTCAAATCTCTACTACCTGAGTCGCCAGCACAGCGCGACGTGAGCTTCCCCATACCACCTCTCCTGACGGGTGGGTGTAAAATTCCCAACCAAGCAAAACTAATGTGCTCAACACCGAGCCTCCCACCCACACTCTGCTTGAGAAACAGAAGAGCGCGTTCCGACCCAGCAGTCTCGCCCGTTGGTCAAAATGCAGCATATTTAGTCAAGGCGGCGGTTTGCCGGCTGTGCACCCTCCAGCCCCACGCAGCCTTCTGCGGATCAAGCTGTGGCGCGCTGTCAGAGCCGCATCATGAAGTGGTGCACCGCCATGCTGCGGGCATACCACCGGAACTCGAGCTGGAGGGGCTTTGCAGTAATGGCGCTAATAGGGCCTCTGCACTGTCAACCGCGGGCCCCCTGTGCAGCCCAAAATCCGATTTTCAACAACGCCTCATGTTCGAGCCACCACCGTCCGGCCAGTCAGCGCACAGCCACCACTTTGCTGCCAACATGGTCAACAATAAGCCCACCGGGCCATGACGAGCTCACAGCACTGACAGCACTGACAGCACTGACAGCACTGCGTTACCTTGGGTCCTCATCCTTGAGCGCTGTGTCGCACCCTGAACCGCCACGCCGAACCCAACGGCTCATAATGCACTCGGTGAGACGCTGAGGTAGCCATTGGCACGGTGCGCAGCGCTGTTCCATGCTTCACCGGCCACTGCCCGGCGCCGTGGCCCCCCTCGATCCAGATGGCCGCAATCGAGCTTTTGCATCTGATTTGTTTGCACGCAGCACCGCGCTATTTCTATTCCCGCGCCTCTCGAGCAGCCTTCCCACAGGCGTCCGCAATGCCAGGGAGAACCACGGTCGGCGTGCTGCTTGGGAGGTGTTGCGCGGGGTGCGGGGGCGTGCGAACGCACTTTACCGGGCTCCTGGGAGGCATGCGAGAGGGGGCGGATCTCAGGCTCCCAAAAGCGCAGATGCACAGGCGCCCCCCTCGCATGCAAAAGTGACTTGGAAGGCATTACACGTGCTTGGAGAGCTTGCTGTGGCTCGTCATTTTTTTGGCAGCGCTGTGGACGCTCAAAGGCTGACGTGGCAATGTTGGACTCTCAGCCGGCGAAAAAGAGAATCAAAATCGATCAAGGCGCGCTTCAAGCACTGTGGCGGCAGCAGGGTAGCCCCAGGCCAGGGCAGCCGTGACGAGCTCAGGGTGCGATGCATGTCGGCCGGGGCACCTGGTGACAGGGATATCTTGGCGGCCTCCTGCGACTCCGGAGTAGCCGGGGATGACCGCATCCGCAGCAACTCACGCATTTGGCTCTGTGCGAGATGGCCAGGCACCCACCCTGCCCTCAAGTAACTACAAGCAAACTAGGCGAATCAGCAATAGCCGGTACATAAAAACAAGACTGACACGAAAGTGGTAGGCGAATCTACGGAACATCTCTCTTCCACAGCCCTCAGGGGTGTGCGCAGAGCCGGGGAACACTCAGGCTGCACCTGTCTGGTACAGCCGGCAAATCCCACCCTCCATGGCACAGCCCACCCCACCATGGCATGTGCCGTCCTCTACGGCAGATTGCACCCCTCCATGGCATGTGCCGTCCTGCAGCTCACAATGGCATGTGCCATCCCTCAAAGACAGATTGCACCCCTCCATGGCATGTGCCGTCCCTCTAAGGCAGACTGCACCCCTCGATATCAATCGCAGCTGCTGTCTTCCACACGCCACACACGTAAACCAGATGCCACAAGGGGACGCTTCGACACCAGATGCCACAAGGGGACGCTTTGACACCAGATGCCACAAGGGGACGCTCG
>LGRX02002927.1:0-13493 GCA_001247695.2 Cymbomonas tetramitiformis | reverse complement strand
AGGGTCCGACGCAACTCCTGCTTGCGTGCCGAGGGCCTGCAGATAGTTCCCTCAAAATGATCACGGCGGAAGCGCCTCTCCGGGTAGGGAGGGAGCGATAGGCATCTATCTTAATATATGCCGGTATGTGGGAATTGGAGGTGGTTGCAGGAGGGGATCTACTGGTGGAGGACCTTGTGACCATTGTGGAGCTTGTGGGTGAGGGGGATGCTCTGAGCAGCGAGATCTGGTGGTACCTCTTCTTCTGTACCAGGTGAGAACTGAGGCGGAGAGATTGAGACTGAGTGCCTGTCATCCTCTGGGGCACTGTCCGCGCTAAAGTTTGAGGTAAAATTGCCGCTTTGACGGCTGCGCTTGAGGTTGAGCTTGAACAATATCCTCTGCTCATTCGGGTGCGTCTGAGTTTGAGACTAAGCGCCCACATCCTCTCCAAGGATCTTCCTCTCTCACTCTCTCTTGAGCAGGCCCAAAAGAGAGAGTGAGAACAAGGGCCTCGCATTCCTTGCTCAGAAGGCTGCGCCTCAGATTGAGATCGAAGGTGGCCGTCTGATTTCTCTTTGCTGAGCCGATCGCGTCTAAGATTGAGGCTGAGATTGTGCAGCGCACAACCTCTACTGAGCCGGCTGAAATAAATTCAGTGACTGCCTTTATTTGTCACACTGGCTGCGACTGAGATTGCCGTCGGCACTGAACGCCTCTCATGCTCTGCTGAGTTTGAGCGCCTCAGATTGATTTTAAGCGCCTGACATCATCGGCCGGGTCGGCTGCACCTGAACCTGGCAGTGACACCGAAGGCCCGGTCGCACCTGAGAAGGAGCTTTAGTGTCTCACAGCCTTTGCAGTGCGTGCTGCGCCTGAGATTGATATTGAGCCCCTGACATCCTCTCCCACGCCGCCTGCACCTGAGATTGATATTGAGCCCCTGACATCCTCTCTCTCCCGCGCCGGCTGCACCTGGAGAGATTAAGAGGCTGAGCGCCCTTCCTTTGCCGCGCTGGTTCGGGAGAATGAGGTTGAGCGCCTGACTTCCTTGCCGGGCCTGGCCGTGGCACCCGAGACGTGTTGAGCGCCTGGACATCCTTTGCCGCTGTCGGCCACCTGAGAATGAGGTTGACCGCCTGACTTCTTTTGTGCCGCGTCACCTGAGATTGAGGTTGAGCGCCTGGACATCCTTGCCGCCGGGGCTGCACCTGGAGCATCGAGGCCACTGACCCACCACGCGCCCGGCCGCACCTGAGAGCTGTAGGTTGAGTGCCACCTCCCTTTGCCGCGCTGGTCAATCAAGGAGAATGAGGTTGAGCGCCTGACTTCCCTTTGCCGCCGGACGCACCTGAGAATGAGGTTGAGCGCCTGACTTCCTTTGCCGCGTCCGCCGCACCTGAGATTGAGGTTTAGCGCCTGACATCATCGGCCGGGTCGGCTGCACCTGAACCTGGCAGTGACACCGAAGGCCCGGTCGCATCTGAGAAGGAGTTTTAATGTCTCACAGCCTTTGCAGTGCGTGCTGCGCCTGAGATTGATATTGAGCCCCTGACATCCTCTCCCACGCCGCCTGCACCTGAGATTGATATTGTGCCCCTGACTTCCTCTCCCACGCCGCCCGCGCCTGAGAATGAGGTTGAGCGCCTGACTTCCTTTGCCGCGTCGGCCGCACCTGAGAATGAGGTTGAGTGCCTGACTTTCTTTGCTGCGCTGGCCACGCTTGAGAGTGAGTCTGAGAGTTTGTACTTCAATTAGTTTGCAGCATCAGCCACGCCTGAGCCTGAGGTTGAGTGCGTGACATCATGTGCTAGGTTGCGTGTGCAGGCTCTTCTTCAATGTTCTCTTATTTTGAGAGCATCTGAGGCTGGGTGCCTACCTCATTGTAAGCTGGAGAAGCAGGCCAGGGTCGGTGCGGGCTGTGGGTACGCTGCCCTCGAGTTTCCGGGGGTGTGGCACGAGAGGGGGCAGAACGGGAGCTCCGTTAAGGTGAGAAGGGGAGGGGGAGATGGGCGGCGCAGGCTAGAGGATCCCCTTCCAGCGGAGGAGTTTACTTCGCTGATGTTGATGGCGCAGTCGCAGTTTGAGGAGCGGCTCGCTGGGGAGAGCCGCGCCGTGCTTGTTGACCTGTTCCGCCGCATGCAGGTTTGCTGCCCCCATCTTTTTTGGGCTGCTAATGGGGCCCCGGGCTGGTGCGGTCCTGTAGGAAGCGGGCCAAGAGTGCTTGCCGGGTCGTCTTACTGCTTGCACAGCGATTTTGAATGGGCGACCGCTTGGGAGGTCAGAATCAGGGCTCCGGGCCTTTAGGAGCAGATCTAGGCCAAAGTCCAATTCAACACTGAAGCCCTACAATAACCCGGTTTACAGTCGTGCGATATATATATATATATACACACACCAAGAACTGGCAGGCCTGCTCATCAGTTAGGGAAGGAGCTACAGGCGCCTAATGAAACAGGCCCGCATGATTGTTGGACAGGGTGAGGGGTGTGGGACAGGATGAGGGGAGGGAATGTGTCTATGTGGCCCCGACTTCGGGCCTTGCGGTGCTGGAGGGCCTAAGGGAGATTGCGGGCAGGTCACGGAGGATTTGACCCTTAGATCTCGGTCAATACGGGCTTATGCTGCTTTGATTATCTACGGGGGGTTGGGTGGGGTCCAGTCCACGGAGGACCTGACTCTTGTCTCATCCACTGCGGTGCTGGCCCTGTTTGACCCGACCACGATGTACCTGAACTTTATCATCGAGCTCTTCGAACGCCAAGAGGAGGCCGCGGCCCTTCGCATCTACCAGGAGATGCCTGTGGAGGCATCCACCCCCTTCCCCCCCGCCCCTGCGATAGTCCCTGACCCTGAGACCCACCCCTTACCCCTGCTTCAGGTTGCGGCCCCGAGGCATGTTGCCCAATGCCTGTCATGCGGTGTGCTGGGAAGGATGGCGCGTGATTGGCTGTGGTGCGGCGTCTCAAGGTTGTTGAGTGGCCTCTGCGTGCGCCGCGGTCGTGCCTGCCACTCTTTCGGCGGCGCAGGCGGGCACGGCTTTGCGGCGGGCCTCCACATCCGCACTGGTCTGCAGCATTCCGGTCGTCTCTTTCTGTGGCCCCCGCAGGCGCGGCGTGTTGCGTCCACCTCAGCGCTCGCTTTCAGCGCGTCTCCCCCTCCTCCCCCGATGGCGCCTGCTGCGCTCTCGATCCCGAGGGCCGCTTCTGGCAAAGCTCTGCCGCTGAAGCGGGAGGAAGGGGTGCATCGCGCAGGTGGCGGGCATCGTGCAGCTACCAATCCCGAGTCTGCCATCGAAGGGAGAGGACGTGGAGGAGCTGCCGGAGCAGCTGCGGCACCGCAGCTACCTGGAACTGCTGCTGCACATGCGAACCACCGAGGCCCTGCATGACTTCTTCCAGGTGGGAACACCATTCGCAGGGGGTACCCCGTCCGGAGGGTCTCGTCATGCCCTGGCTCTCCCAAGTGTGACTATGAATGCAAGTCATCGCTCTTCCAGCTCATGCCCCACCGCCGGAAGTACAGCCTTCTGCGCAGAGAAGCAGGCGCTTCTCCCCTCGAGGAGGTTGAGTAGGGGTTTCTGTAGGGGCCGTGCCTGCGATGGCGCGGACCAGTGTGGGCACATGCCTTGCTGGGCTCAGACTGGTCGATGAGGCTTCGCTTGGTGCTGGGGCTTGAGGTGGGAGTGCGCTGTTCGGGTGGGGGCACTCTGGAGTAGGTGTATGTGGAGCATGGCGCAGCCACGGTGCGGCTGCTAGGGGGCTTCTCTGAGAGCGCGCTGACGGGGCCCACCACGCAATATCAGCCGTTGATCCAGCTGTTCGACACGTACATCCTTGCGGAGCGGGAGAAGTTCCTGCGGGGCGCGTCCACGGACCTGTTGGTGACCCTCGCGGAGCACTTCAAAGCCTACCGACAGCACTCCGGCTTTGAGACATTCTACGCTCTCGTTGAGCGCGCCCTGTGCTTCCCGGACGTCGACAGGTGCATTCCGTCTCTGTCCCAAACGTTCAGCAGCCCTCCGGCCCACAGGCGCTGTAAGTATGAAAATGGCGGTTTCGAGGGCGCTGCCTGAGAGACGTCCCCGAGAGGAGCCCGTCACTGGAATTGCCACGAGCTGTCCCAGACTGTGTTTGACCAGTCATAGACGGCAATAACTTTGATCCGATTTCCGTATATCAATGGGCCACATTGTGGAAGCTGGACGAAAGAGCCGCCCCATCCTCGGAGCGTTTGACGGTGGACTCCATTTCGGCTTCGGAGTGCCACGAGGGATTCCGTTGAGGATTAGCGGATCTTTACGTGTCCTCTGTATACGAGGGGCGCTTCTAAGCCCTGAAACCGTCCGATGATATACGTGTGCGGGTTCATCTATGGTAAAGATGCGCTTGCCGCCGCGCCAAAAATGATGTGCGCCATCATGGACCTGGCCGTGACTCCAGAGAGTGGGCGAGAAGGGAGCTCCAAGCGAGGGTGCGGCGGATTTGGGCGGTGGGGTTGAGGGAGGTCTGGATGGAGGGGCTCGAGGCAAGCTGGGTTGTAGGGGCTTAAAAGCTGGCCAAGGGCACGGGGGGGGGGCGCAGATTTCGGAGGAACTACACTCGCAGCAAGGAAGCGGAGAAGCTGGCGCTGCTGGTGGACTTCAAGGTCCTCATGCGCGACTTCGGCTCCTCCTTCTTCAAGAAGGTGCGTGCGCCACCGCACAGTCCTCACCAACTCCGCCGCCAAACCCTGGACACTCGACGGCGGCCAGCTCCGCGGTATGGAAGTTGGTCGAAGCAGTGCCAGCACGAGGAGAGCTCGCGCGCGCGTGATTTCCAGGAGGCGTCAAGCGAAGCCCCTCCTGTACGATTGTGACGAGATAAGCCCGTGAGGCGTGGTCTGAGCGGGGCTGTGTTCACTCAGGTGTGTGAGTTTAACCCGAGCATCCACAGCCCGCCTGCCACTGAAATGGATGCCACGGGGAACCAGGAGCGGAGGTGCGGGCAGCCATTGCTCTCCCCTGGCGCCCTCATCTCTGGCCGCCTCTGCGTAAGAACTGGACCCCAGAGGGGGCGAGGGCTGCGCAGCGGCTGCTCCCACAAATCGATGCGCACTCTAGGCGAATGCTTTGGGGGTGATGCTGAGTTGAGAAGAGAGTCAGGTGGAGTGCGCGGCCGTTGGATCGTCAATCATTCCGGATGATGGCTCATTCGGAATCTATCACTGTTCGGATTCTCTTTTTCGGTGATGATACTCCGAGGACAGTTCCCAAGAGATAGTTCCCCACTACTGGCGCACGAAGTAGTGGGGAAATCATCATGTAAAAACGTGTCGACCCGGTTATTCCACTCACGAAGTAGTGGGGAGATCATAACGTAAAGGTGGGTTGACCCGGTCATCCCACTCACGAAATAGTGGGGAAATCATCGCGTAAAATTGTGTCCACCCGGCTATCCCCAAACCCCTCGTGCAAAGATTTTGGAGTTCCCACGTGCTTGCTGTCCGGCATCATGAAAGGAGAGCCAGGCGGCGCCCTGCCTTGATTCAGGAAGGAGAGCCAGGCGGCGCCCTGCCTTGATTCAGGGAGGAGAGCCAGGCGGCGCCCTGCCTTGATTCAGGGAGGAGAGCCAGGCGGCGCCCTGCCTTGATTCAGGGAGGAGAGCCAGGCGGCACCCTGCCTTGATTCAGGGAGGAGAGCCAGGCGGCGCCCTGCCTTGATTCAGGCAGGAGAGCCAGGCGGTGCCCTGCCTTGATTCAGGGAGGAGAGCCAGGCGGCGCCCTACCTTGATTCAGGCAGGAGAGCCAGGCGGCGCCCTGCCTTGATTCAGGCAGGAGAGCCAGGCGGCGCCCTGCCTTGATTCAGGGAGGAGAGCCAGGCGGCGCCCTGCCTTGATTCAGGCAGGAGAGCCAGGCGGCGCCCTGCCTTGATTCAGGCAGGAGAGCCAGGCGGCGCCCTGCCTTGATTCAGGGAGGAGAGCCAGGCGGCGCCCTGCCTTGATTCAGGCAGGAGAGCCAGGCGGCGCCCTGCCTTGATTCAGGCAGGAGAGCCAGGCGGCGCCCTGCCTTGATTCAGGCAGGAGAGCCAGGCGGCGCCCTGCCTTGATTCAGGGAGGAGAGCCAGGCGGCGCCCTGCTTTGATTCAGGGAGGAGAGCCAGGCGGCGCCCTGCCTTGATTCAGGGAGGAGAGCCAGGCGGCGCCCTGCCTTGATTCAGGGAGGAGAGCCAGGCGGCGCCCTGCCTTGATTCAGGGAGGAGAGCCAGGCGGCGCCCTGCCTTGATTCAGGCAGGAGAGCCAGGCGGCGCCCTGCCTTGATTCAGGCAGGAGAGCCAGGCGGCGCCCTGCCTTGATTCAGGGAGGAGAGCCAGGCGGCGCCCTGCCTTGATTCAGGCAGGAGAGCCAGGCGGCGCCCTGCCTTGATTCAGGCAGGAGAGCCAGGCGGCGCCCTGCCTTGATTCAGGCAGGAGAGCCAGGCGGCGCCCTGCCTTGATTCAGGCAGGAGAGCCAGGCGGCGCCCTGCCTTGATTCAGGGAGGAGAGCCAGGCGGCGCCCTGCCTTGATTCAGGGAGGAGAGCCAGGCGGCGCCCTGCCTTGATTCAGGCAGGAGAGCCAGGCGGCGCCCTGCCTTGATTCAGGGAGGAGAGCCAGGCGGCGCCCTGCCTTGATTCAGGGAGGAGAGCCAGGCGGCGCCCTGCCTTGATTCAGGGAGGAGAGCCAGGCGGCGCCCTGCCTTGATTCAGGGAGGAGAGCCAGGCGGCGCCCTGCCTTGATTCAGGCAGGAGAGCCAGGCGGCGCCCTGCCTTGATTCAGGGAGGAGAGCCAGGCGGCGCCCTGCCTTGATTCAGGGAGGAGAGCCAGGCGGCGCCCTGCCTTGATTCAGGCAGGAGAGCCAGGCGGCGCCCTGCCTTGATTCAGGGAGGAGAGCCAGGCGGCGCCCTGCCTTGATTCAGGGAGGAGAGCCAGGCGGCGCCCTGCCTTGATTCAGGGAGGAGAGCCAGGCGGCGCCCTGCCTTGATTCAGGCAGGAGAGCCAGGCGGCGCCCTGCCTTGATTCAGGCAGGAGAGCCAGGCGGCGCCCTGCCTTGATTCAGGCAGGAGAGCCAGGCGGCGCCCTGCCTTGATTCAGGCAGGAGAGCCAGGCGGCGCCCTGCCTTGATTCAGGCAGGAGAGCCAGGCGGTGCCCTGCCTTGATTCAGGCAGGAGAGCCAGGCGGCGCCCTGCCTTGATTCAGGGAGGAGAGCCAGGCGGCGCCCTGCCTATATTCAGGGAGGAGAGCCAGGCGGCGCCCTGCCTTGATTCAGGGAGGAGAGCCAGGCGGCGCCCTGCCTTGATTCAGGCAGGAGAGCCAGGCGGCGCCCTGCCCTGTATCAGGGAGGAGAGCCAGGCGGCGCCCTGCCTTGATTCAGGCAGGAGAGCCAGGCGGCGCCCTGCCTTGATTCAGGCAGGAGAGCCAGGCGGCGCCCTGCCTTGATTCAGGCAGGAGAGCCAGGCGGCGCCCTGCCTTGATTCAGGCAGGAGAGCCAGGCGGCGCCCTGCCTTGATTCAGGCAGGAGAGCCAGGCGGCGCCCTGCCTTGATTCAGGCAGGAGAGCCAGGCGGCGCCCTGCCTTGATTCAGGGAGGAGAGCCAGGCGGCGCCCTGCCTTGATTCAGGGAGGAGAGCCAGGCGGCGCCCTGCCTTGATTCAGGCAGGAGAGCCAGGCGGCGCCCTGCCTTGATTCAGGGAGGAGAGCCAGGCGGCGCCCTGCCTTGATTCAGGGAGGAGAGCCAGGCGGCGCCCTGCCTTGATTCAGGCAGGAGAGCCAGGCGGCGCCCTGCCTTGATTCAGGCAGGAGAGCCAGGCGGCGCCCTGCCTTGATTCAGGCAGGAGAGCCAGGCGGCGCCCTGCCCTGTATCAGGGAGGAGAGCCAGGCGGCGCCCTGCTTTGATTCAGGCAGGAAAGCCAGGCGGCGCCCTGCCTTGATTCAGGGAGGAGAGCCAGGCGGCACCCTGCCTTGATTCAGGGAGGAGAGCCAGGCGGCGCCCTGCCTTGATTCAGGGAGGAGAGCCAGGCGGCGCCCTGCCTTGATTCAGGCAGGAGAGCCAGGCGGCGCCCTGCCTTGATTCAGGGAGGAGAGCCAGGCGGCGCCCTGCCTTGATTCAGGCAGGAGAGCCAGGCGGCGCCCTGCCTTGATTCAGGCAGGAGAGCCAGGCGGCGCCCTGCCTTGATTCAGGCAGGAGAGCCAGGCGGCGCCCTGCCCTGTATCAGGGAGGAGAGCCAGGCGGCGCCCTGCTTTGATTCAGGCAGGAGAGCCAGGCGGCGCCCTGCCTTGATTCAGGGAGGAGAGCCAGGCGGCACCCTGCCTTGATTCAGGGAGGAGAGCCAGGCGGCGCCCTGCCTTGATTCAGGGAGGAGAGCCAGGCGGCGCCCTGCCTTGATTCAGGGAGGAGAGCCAGGCGGCGCCCTGCTTTGATTCAGGGAGGAGAGCCAGGCGGCGCCCTGCCTTGATTCAGGGAGGAGAGCCAGGCGGCGCCCTGCCTTGATTCAGGGAGGAGAGCCAGGCGGCGCCCTGCCTTGATTCAGGGAGGAGAGCCAGGCGGCGCCCTGCCTTGATTCAGGGAGGAGAGCCAGGCGGCGCCCTGCCTTGATTCAGGCAGGAGAGCCAGGCGGTGCCCTGCCTTGATTCAGGCAGGAGAGCCAGGCGGCGCCCTGCCTTGATTCAGGGAGGAGAGCCAGGCGGCGCCCTGCCTATATTCAGGGAGGAGAGCCAGGCGGCGCCCTGCCTTGATTCAGGGAGGAGAGCCAGGCGGCGCCCTGCCTTGATTCAGGCAGGAGAGCCAGGCGGCGCCCTGCCCTGTATCAGGGAGGAGAGCCAGGCGGCGCCCTGCCTTGATTCAGGCAGGAGAGCCAGGCGGCGCCCTGCCTTGATTCAGGCAGGAGAGCCAGGCGGCGCCCTGCCTTGATTCAGGCAGGAGAGCCAGGCGGCGCCCTGCCTTGATTCAGGCAGGAGAGCCAGGCGGCGCCCTGCCTTGATTCAGGCAGGAGAGCCAGGCGGCGCCCTGCCTTGATTCAGGCAGGAGAGCCAGGCGGCGCCCTGCCCTGTATCAGGGAGGAGAGCCAGGCGGCGCCCTGCTTTGATTCAGGCAGGAGAGCCAGGCGGCGCCCTGCCTTGATTCAGGGAGGAGAGCCAGGCGGCACCCTGCCTTGATTCAGGGAGGAGAGCCAGGCGGCGCCCTGCCTTGATTCAGGGAGGAGAGCCAGGCGGCGCCCTGCCTTGATTCAGGCAGGAGAGCCAGGCGGCGCCCTGCCTTGATTCAGGGAGGAGAGCCAGGCGGCGCCCTGCCTTGATTCAGGGAGGAGAGCCAGGCGGCGCCCTGCCTTGATTCAGGCAGGAGAGCCAGGCGGCGCCCTGCCTTGATTCAGGCAGGAGAGCCAGGCGGCGCCCTGCCTTGATTCAGGCAGGAGAGCCAGGCGGCGCCCTGCCTTGATTCAGGGAGGAGAGCCAGGCGGCGCCCTGCCTTGATTCAGGGAGGAGAGCCAGGCGGCGCCCTGCCTTGATTCAGGAGAGCCAGGCGGCGCCCTGCCTTGATTCAGGCAGGAGAGCCAGGCGGCGCCCTGCCCTGTATCAGGGAGGAGAGCCAGGCGGCGCCCTGCTTTGATTCAGGCAGGAGAGCCAGGCGGCGCCCTGCCTTGATTCAGGGAGGAGAGCCAGGCGGCACCCTGCCTTGATTCAGGGAGGAGAGCCAGGCGGCGCCCTGCCTTGATTCAGGGAGGAGAGCCAGGCGGCGCCCTGCCTTGATTCAGGCAGGAGAGCCAGGCGGTGCCCTGCCTTGATTCAGGCAGGAGAGCCAGGCGGCGCCCTGCCTTGATTCAGGGAGGAGAGCCAGGCGGCGCCCTGCCTATATTCAGGGAGGAGAGCCAGGCGGCGCCCTGCCTTGATTCAGGGAGGAGAGCCAGGCGGCGCCCTGCCTTGATTCAGGCAGGAGAGCCAGGCGGCGCCCTGCCCTGTATCAGGGAGGAGAGCCAGGCGGCGCCCTGCCTTGATTCAGGCAGGAGAGCCAGGCGGCGCCCTGCCTTGATTCAGGCAGGAGAGCCAGGCGGCGCCCTGCCTTGATTCAGGCAGGAGAGCCAGGCGGCGCCCTGCCTTGATTCAGGCAGGAGAGCCAGGCGGCGCCCTGCCTTGATTCAGGCAGGAGAGCCAGGCGGCGCCCTGCCTTGATTCAGGCAGGAGAGCCAGGCGGCGCCCTGCCCTGTATCAGGGAGGAGAGCCAGGCGGCGCCCTGCTTTGATTCAGGCAGGAGAGCCAGGCGGCGCCCTGCCTTGATTCAGGGAGGAGAGCCAGGCGGCACCCTGCCTTGATTCAGGGAGGAGAGCCAGGCGGCGCCCTGCCTTGATTCAGGGAGGAGAGCCAGGCGGCGCCCTGCCTTGATTCAGGGAGGAGAGCCAGGCGGCGCCCTGCCTTGATTCAGGCAGGAGAGCCAGGCGGCGCCCTGCCTTGATTCAGGGAGGAGAGCCAGGCGGCGCCCTGCCTTGATTCAGGGAGGAGAGCCAGGCGGCGCCCTGCCTTGATTCATTCAGGGAGGAGAGCCAGGCGGCGCCCTGCCTTGATTCAGGCAGGAGAGCCAGGCGGCGCCCTGCCTTGATTCAGGCAGGAGAGCCAGGCGGCGCCCTGCCTTGATTCAGGCAGGAGAGCCAGGCGGCGCCCTGCCTTGATTCAGGCAGGAGAGCCAGGCGGCGCCCTGCCTTGATTCAGGGAGGAGAGCCAGGCGGCGCCCTGCCTTGATTCAGGGAGGAGAGCCAGGCGGCGCCCTGCCTTGATTCAGGGAGGAGAGCCAGGCGGCGCCCTGCCTTGATTCAGGCAGGAGAGCCAGGCGGTGCCCTGCCTTGATTCAGGCAGGAGAGCCAGGCGGCGCCCTGCCTTGATTCAGGGAGGAGAGCCAGGCGGCGCCCTGCCTATATTCAGGGAGGAGAGCCAGGCGGCGCCCTGCCTTGATTCAGGGAGGAGAGCCAGGCGGCGCCCTGCCTTGATTCAGGCAGGAGAGCCAGGCGGCGCCCTGCCTTGATTCAGGGAGGAGAGCCAGGCGGCGCCCTGCCTTGATTCAGGGAGGAGAGCCAGGCGGCGCCCTGCCTTGATTCAGGGAGGAGAGCCAGGCGGCGCCCTGCCTTGATTCAGGGAGGAGAGCCAGGCGGCGCCCTGCCTTGATTCAGGGAGGAGAGCCAGGCGGCGCCCTGCCTTGATTCAGGGAGGAGAGCCAGGCGGCGCCCTGCCTTGATTCAGGCAGGAGAGCCAGGCGGCGCCCTGCCTTGATTCAGGCAGGAGAGCCAGGCGGCGCCCTGCCTTGATTCAGGCAGGAGAGCCAGGCGGCGCCCTGCCTTGATTCAGGCAGGAGAGCCAGGCGGCGCCCTGCCTTGATTCAGGGAGGAGAGCCAGGCGGCGCCCTGCCTTGATTCAGGGAGGAGAGCCAGGCGGCGCCCTGCCTTGATTCAGGGAGGAGAGCCAGGCGGCGCCCTGCCTTGATTCAGGCAGGAGAGCCAGGCGGCGCCCTGCCTTGATTCAGGCAGGAGAGCCAGGCGGCGCCCTGCCTTGATTCAGGCAGGAGAGCCAGGCGGCGCCCTGCCCTGTATCAGGGAGGAGAGCCAGGCGGCGCCCTGCTTTGATTCAGGCAGGAAAGCCAGGCGGCGCCCTGCCTTGATTCAGGGAGGAGAGCCAGGCGGCACCCTGCCTTGATTCAGGGAGGAGAGCCAGGCGGCGCCCTGCCTTGATTCAGGGAGGAGAGCCAGGCGGCGCCCTGCCTTGATTCAGGCAGGAGAGCCAGGCGGCGCCCTGCCTTGATTCAGGGAGGAGAGCCAGGCGGCGCCCTGCCTTGATTCAGGGAGGAGAGCCAGGCGGCGCCCTGCCTTGATTCAGGCAGGAGAGCCAGGCGGCGCCCTGCCTTGATTCAGGCAGGAGAGCCAGGCGGCGCCCTGCCCTGTATCAGGGAGGAGAGCCAGGCGGCGCCCTGCTTTGATTCAGGCAGGAGAGCCAGGCGGCGCCCTGCCTTGATTCAGGGAGGAGAGCCAGGCGGCACCCTGCCTTGATTCAGGGAGGAGAGCCAGGCGGCGCCCTGCCTTGATTCAGGGAGGAGAGCCAGGCGGCGCCCTGCCTTGATTCAGGGAGGAGAGCCAGGCGGCGCCCTGCTTTGATTCAGGGAGGAGAGCCAGGCGGCGCCCTGCCTTGATTCAGGGAGGAGAGCCAGGCGGCGCCCTGCCTTGATTCAGGGAGGAGAGCCAGGCGGCGCCCTGCTTTGATTCAGGGAGGAGAGCCAGGCGGCGCCCTGCCTTGATTCAGGGAGGAGAGCCAGGCGGCGCCCTGCCCTGTATCAGGGAGGAGAGCCAGGCGGCGCCCTGCTTTGATTCAGGCAGGAGAGCCAGGCGGCGCCCTGCCTTGATTCAGGGAGGAGAGCCAGGCGGCACCCTGCCTTGATTCAGGGAGGAGAGCCAGGCGGCGCCCTGCCTTGATTCAGGGAGGAGAGCCAGGCGGCGCCCTGCCTTGATTCAGGAGGAGAGCCAGGCGGCGCCCTGCCTTGATTCAGGGAGGAGAGCCAGGCGGCGCCCTGCCTTGATTCAGGGAGGAGAGCCAGGCGGCGCCCTGCTTTGATTCAGGTAGGAGAGCCAGGCGGCGCCCTGCCTTGATTCAGGGAGGATTCAGGGAAAAAGGGGCTGGGACGGGAGCTGCGAGCACAGGTATGCGCGGCAGCAGCGTGTGCTGTCTCTCACCAAGGAGCACTATTTCAAGGTGGCAGGGCGCCAAGCCAATCCTGCCACCTGCCACCCGCTCCCGGCGATGGCCTCAAGACCCCCCCGAATGCCATCGGCACCCGCTTGCACACACACATATTTAGGGTTGTAGGGTTTAGGATTTTTAGGGTTTTTAGGAGTCGGTCCAAGGATAAGCACACACAAGGTGCAGCCGGTCTTATGTGGCTACGGTGTGCCAAAGGATTCGGTCCAAGGATAAGCCGCACACACAGAGAGGTGAACCGGTTCCAGAGAGACGGCAGCGGCGCGCCAGCGGTGCAGTTCAGAGGGGCTCAGGTGGCCCAGTAAGGCTTAGGAGTCTCTTTCTTCAACAGTGAGCTTCGGAGAATCAGGACAAGTGTCTCGAAGTGTGTGCTGAATCCTTTGATCCTCGGCGTGGGTACATAATGCAACCGATCCTTTGTGATTATGTGATGCCAAAGGAGTCGGTCCAAGCATAAGCCACACACACACACAAGCCAGCTGCAGGGTGCCCCACACGAGCACCGAGCCTTGCGTGCTGTTTTTTAAAAAACATCTACAGTGCGCACCGCATGAAACGGGCCCTAGCCCTGAAGCAGGGCGGCAGCTTTACACCGTGGTGCGGCATGGCCGGAAGCTCAAAGTGTGCCAAACAGATATCTACGCCTGTGCGCGAAGCGGGTCGGATTGGGTGGGGGACACAGATGTGCCTGCTCACAGACACAAAACTGGTGTATGACTTCATTAAACCCTTCGACAACTTTTTCCGAGACCATGATGACGCTCAGGTGTGCGGAA
>LGRX02002925.1:0-92484 GCA_001247695.2 Cymbomonas tetramitiformis | reverse complement strand
GCTTCTGCATTTGCTTCTGCTTCTTCTGCTGCTGGCTCTGGCAGGGCTGCTGCTGGCGCCGTCTCCAGGATGCGGTAGTTTTCGTCATCAAAGTCGACGGTCTCTTCCGCCGGTTGCTTGGGGACTATGTACTTTTTAATGGCGTGCACCAGATGCCTTTCAGAATGCGGCACATACTGATGCACTCGCACCAATGTGAGCGCCGGCTTCATCGCCAAGTTCTCTGCGTAGTTCCAGAGAACCAACCGGTCGTTGTCCTCGTCCGATTTCTCGAGTCCAGCGGGCTGCTGGACCCCGTCCTCGTCCAGCTTGTACATCACCTCAAAACCGTTCTTAGTTGCGAAGGTCGTGTACTTCTTCTCTGGGTCCTCTGCGGCGGGCTGTGCGCAGTGGATCTCAATTTCGTCCTCTTGGTCGTCCTCTTGGTCGTCCTGTTGGTCGTCCTCATCCTCGTCCTCATCCTCCCCTTTGCCCTCCTTCTTCGCCTCCTCCTTCTTCTCCGCCGCGTCCCCCTTGTTGAAAATATCAAACAATCCTGGTTTTGTGCCTCGTTTCTCCGCCTCCTCCAGCTTTTCCACGAACTGGGTTTGCGTCACCGATTTCAGAAATTGCCACGACGCCAGGTTGCGGTAACACGCCGCGTCGGCCGGCGTGTAGTGTTCAAAACAGTTCTCAATGATATCGGGAGTGAGCAACACCTCCAACCCCGTTCCGGACAGTTGACTTTTGTTCCCCGAAATGGGGAAAATCGTTTGCAGCTGCGCGTCCGTCAACAAGCGTTTAAGGATCTTGGCGCAGTGTCGGACCTCTTGTGTGCCGCTGTTGTCAAGGTCTTCCACCGATTGCGCTTTGAAGCCTTCACCAAAGAGCTTTTCGTCAGACATGATTACGTAGGAGTATGGTAAGTGAGAAGAAAGAAGATAAAAAGTTGTGTCCACAGAAAAGTATACTTGCGATAGTGAAAATCAACTCTTAAAGATAGCATATCGCGAGTACCGCGCTAGTACCACACTATTAACGCACTACTCACGCCACTAGTCCGTACTAGTCGCGCGACTAGTGCGAAATCAGATCGCACTAGTGATGTGACTAGTGCGATCTGACTACATGTGACGATTGAAAGGCAATCAAACGCTCGAACGCCTGGAACGTCGCGCCGGTCATTAGTTTTGAAACTTTGAAGCTTAAACATTTGAGAAAGCGCCAAGTCGCTAAAGCGGGAAGGAAGGAAATATGTTATGCTCGTCGTGCTCTGAAGGCGAATCTGAGCTTAGCGCTTCGTCTAATTCTTCTGGTTCAGAAGATTATTACTATGAAACGGAGGAAGACTTTATATGCAAGACGAAAACCATCAACCCAAGAAAGGCGAAGCGTTCCGAACCGGAAGCAGAAACCAAAACGTCGGGATATGGGCCCAACAATACTGCGGAAAGCGTGACAAAGATCGGGGATCTGATGGACCCCGCCAACGAATGCAGGTGTGGGAGGCGCTGTCTGTCCCAATTCGAGTATCGTCCCGTGCAGGCGTACTTACGTGAGAAGTCTACGCTAAACGGTCGCCAGTTCAAGGAGAACATCGTCGCGGAGCTCACTCGTGCGCGTAGGTTCAAGCCCGGTTCGCAGAAGCTTGAAATAGAGATGTTCGACTCGCTGACGTTCCTGGGCAAGAAAGTCTGCAAGGATGCGTTTCGACGACTGCACTTTATTCCCGAAAGCACATGGTTCAAGTGGCACGCGCACGTGTGTGGGGGCGGCATGCTGGAGAGCACAAGGAAGATGAATTTGACGCTGTACAACGACCCGACGAACCTGAACTGGACTTATTTCTTGGAGTACGCTGCTCACGAGATTTTGCCGTTGGCGGAGCCACAACCTCAAAACGGCAAACTCCAAATGAATCCGATCCGACCAGCCGATAGTTATGCCGCATACAAGCTTATGCGTCGCGGCGTTTATCAGGTTAAAATCACGCAGTTTCGCAAGTATCTGCGCGAGTACCTCCGCGCGAAGCATATTACCATGCGCAAGCGGAAGGATTGTGCAGGTAAGTGCACGACATGCGAAATCTTGACGAAGCAGCGCCGTGCTGTAAAGGACTTGGAGGACCTGGAGGACTGGAAGACGCTTAACGACGCGCACCGGAGTGATTATCGAAATGAGAGAGCTCAGTACAATAACACCCGTGCTGATAGTGCCAACCAGTTCGGCATCAGTGACTCGTATTGTTTCGACGGGGCGGCAAACAACAACACCGTTTGTCCGCACTTCCCCGTGAAGGTCAAGGCGATGAGCGACAAAGCTGGAAGTTTCTTCCACCTTCATCTGCAAGCAGTCGTGATGCACGGCACGGTGTTGTGCATGTGTTTACTTATGCCATGGGTTCCTGGCAAAGACGTGAACATGTGCCTCACGACGCTCAATATTCTGCTACGGTATGTGGTGGAGAACACGGAGCGGCACTTTCGGCAAACATGCCACGTGCAAATGGACGGAGGTTCGGAAAACTGGAACCGGCATGTTTTCGCCTTCTTCTGCATCCTGGTTCACCACGGGCTGTACAAAGAGATCTACCTACACCGTCTGCCCGTAGGCCACTCCCACAACGACGTCGATGGCTTTTTCGGGTTGCTGAAGATGCTGTTGTGGGGTAAGACCGCGGATAAAAAAGGCCACTGGTTCATATCTTTGGAACAATGGATTGCCTTTCTCTTTGCCTGGACGATAACAACCATCAACAAGCACACGTACGTCGTCGGCTGCAACTTGGACTTCAAATCGTGGATCGACCCGCACTTGAACGAAGAGTTTGGTGGCCACGCTGGACGAGACCGCAAGGTGCATACTTGGTGCTTTTACGTCGCTCCGGACAAGCTCGTCCGAGCGAAGTACAAGTTTGGTGACAGGTTCAAGGAATGGCTACCAAGTGGCGTGGACGAGGACCCGAACCTTGGGCTGATTATTTGTACCAGTTATCCCGACGTCGACTCCGCCCCGGGCTATATGGACAACCCGGAATGGAAGCGCAAGGGGAAGGGAAACAAGGTATTGGACATGGAGCAAACAACGCGGAGCTGTCTATTGGGACTCCGAGCCGCAACGCCAGATCTGGTGAGCCAACAACGACACGAGGAATTGAAAGCAACCTTCCCCTTGCCTTTGAAGGTGGAGGCCGTGCGAGAGCGACATCCCGAGCGATTACCTCCGAAGTGGGACCTTCCACTGCTGCTGACACGTGCGCATACCCGCGCATCTACAGTCAAATGCGATGGGATCTTGAAGACGCGGTATGCTAAGGCGGAGCAGTTCAATGTATGTTTCGACGGCGTGACGCATAAGAAACAAGTGGTGGAGAAAGAAGTCCTGAAAAATATTGACATCAACGAGGTTGTGGCTTTTATGGGCGAGGCCAAGTATTGTACTGAGCTGATTTCCAGAAGGTAAGACGACCGTTTACCAGCCTAGTGCGATCTCATTTATACCTTATTTATATTTATTTTGTCATTATCGTCCTTCAAGTGTCTAAGCAAAGTCAAACTAGGGTTCGCTTACGCAGGTACGAGGATAAACACTTACACCGAGTGTTATCTGAGCGGAATGCTGAACTGCGGGGTCTTACGACCAAGACCAAGAAGTTGGAACGCCTGATCCAGCTTTTGAAGGCAGAAGATGCTGGTGAAGAAGCTCCCGCAGTTCGTGCAGAGGCAGAAGAAGCTGGTGAAGAAGCTCCCGCAGTTCGTGCAGAGGCAGGTGTGCGTGAAGCAAATGGAAAGAGGAGTCGGAGAGGAGATCCACCTGCTGCTCGCAAGAGGTTTTCAGGCGCACAAAGGCAAAACAGGGCGCGCAGAACTTCACCCGCCTCCGAAGGCGACAGCGATGATACTGATATGGAGATGGATCTTGCCACTCGCAGTCGGAGTCGGCAGGTTGCAGCGCGCAAGAAGAAGCCTGGAAAGCAGCCAAAACAGCAGAAACAGCCCAGCAGCAGTGAGGGCACGGATGATGGCGACGATGAGCACTCCTCCTGTGTTGACGAGAGTCTATATGACCGTGGGATGCGTTTGGCATCGCAGAAGGAACACTTGGCAGCCGCCTACCGGTTCGAGGACATGACTGTGGGCAGCTATGCCGTGACCGTTGCAGGCGGGGAAGCCAGCGACAAGTGTTGGTTCAACGTTATGCTCCCGGACGGCGGTAAGTCACTCCCACTCCATTTTGTGGAGGTGGTGGGGCAGCATGCCTCACGGAAGGAGATAACCTGGCAGTTCTGGTTGCCAGCACAGTCACGGAGAACGTTCGAGACGGTAGAACAACTCTGTGAGGCTGGAGCTTTCGTACGGGGTGCCCGCACCCTTCGCATGAAGTCTACATTTGACGTGAACGAGGTGTTGACATGCTGGGATGAGACCGCAAAATCTGGTGTTCAAGGCGGAATTCCAGGTTGTGAGGAGAAAGCTGAGCTTTTAAAAGCACTGCTGGAGAACTCTGAAGAGTAAATAAGTGCAGTCAAGAGTTCGTATGTGCATGCATGTACACATGTGGTTGTGCTTACACCCTAAATTGGTGTTACCACTTAGGGTTTCCCCCGCTAGAGGGCCATTTGCTCCAGAAATCTGCACGGAGATGCAAGTGCTTGATAGTTTATTTGTTCAAATATGTTTTATGGCAAACTACATTATAACATAGCACGTGACGGGTCCATTAGCAAGAACCTTTACATATGTTACCCGCCCTTTGTGAATACGCGTGTGATAAAGCATAGGGTTTGAGGGGGTTTTGGCAAAATTGTGCTGAAATCGATGAAAATATCAAACATACGATAAACAGGTACATATTTTTCCCTTTTTACTTCCATTTTATAACCTTTAATCTCGATCTAATACCATATGTGGATTTTTGGAACACTCCTCAATATGCCTAAGAGTCACGCGTAAGAATTCTAAAAACCCCGCCTCATACGATGAGAAAAACTTCCAAAATTATAACCACCCTATTTTTTGGGCATGATATGTTTAAAATAATGTAAAAAACATCAAAACAATGACCTTCAAAAAATCTTCCAATTTAGAGCGCATCTTCCAATTAAGAGCGATCGTCGTTCCTGAGTCAGAGTTTCCAGACTGAGATCGTGGCTAGGGTACGAGTGCGTGTACAGTTCGTGTGACCGTTCCGGGTTTAGGTTTAGGTTATTAAGTCTATACTTCTCAATATTCAGTTTAAGTGTTTATCTGAAAGCGGCACTCAACTGCGTTTACTGATATTACTGAATATACCGAACGAATGTAATCCCCTAGGTCGTGACCCCATTCACGCTATTATTTCTCTCACTGCTTTGGCCATGGTTGGCTAAGCTTTGCCGATTGGAGTAGGTGGTGCGTGGACGCGCGTTGCGTCTACGATTGGGACTATCCGCTGTGATCTTTGAGCTGACGTCACGGTGAGGACCGCGGCAAAGATTTGGTTTTGAGGTTTCATTCCACCTTGGAGGATCGCCGGAATTCGCGCGTCACGGCGCCTTGCTGGACGGCAAAGCTAGCTTGCCATTATTCGACCTCATCACACCGCACCGCCGCCTCGACGAAGCTGCATTTCGATTTCGCTTTTCCCGAACCGCTGGCAACGCGTGTCCATCAACCGCACCGCCGATCTCCTACAGGCTTTCGGAGAAATGAGTGCTGCACCAACAAGAGCGAGGCGGCGTCTATTACTAGACAGTGACATTGACGCCTCCATTCGACTACTTCCGGCGGTAAGTGACTCCCCTACGCCATCTACACCGCCTGTTCCTGTTCCGGCCGCCCCACACGCGAATGATTCCGATGGAATTAAGAGCGCGAGGCAGTTATTCGAGGACAACGTGGCCAAGGTGGCCGCGATTTATGCGAAGGGGCGACATCGCCAATGGGCGAAGGCAGTCCGCGAGCTTTCCTTGGGCGGCAAGGATCAATATTTTGAGGCTGCCAATGACTCGGAGATTATTAGGGAAAACAGTGTTCGTAAAGCGATACCAATTTATAAATATTTCTAAACACTCCCGTAATAAACGGGGATTTTACCTATGGGGTCTGGCGTGGGTCTTACGGCGTTTTTCATGTGCACTGAACTCTACTAAATACACCAACTTCTGACTCAAGATGCTTCGAATATACCCAGGATATAAATTATTTTCAACGATCGGGATTTAGCAAATTCTTAATCCGACTGCTTTCGTGAATGCAGATAATTGATGGGGAACTCTGGCAAACTGCCGAACTTGAAACTTTAGCTCGCTCCGAAACCGAAATCACTTTCATCACTCTCTCCCTCCCTCTGCCTCTGCAGTATCTCTGTATAATATTGTATGGAGAAGAATTATGTGGGTCATTATACTGATTGCGCTCGTAAGCGCAGCCTTATATAATATAGTTTGATATTCAACTCCCGTCGCAAGATCCGCTTTGATGCCGCGTACGTGGTCGCGGACACCGTCGAATACGGATGAGAACAAGTGAAGACAAGAGAAGACAAGAAACGCGTTGTCAACATTTACAGGTTTGCGACTACAAAATATGTACATATACAAAAACAGTTCGCATCATCTTTTCACTCTAGCTTTAGTTCACACACGGCATTCCTCCAAATAGTCGTATTGCTCTTTGTCTATTGCCAGATCGGTGGGTTTACCCACCGCAACACGCTGTTACGGTGGGTAAACCAACCCTACGCTTTTGGCGCGTAACGGGGTCGTTACGCGGTTCCGCAAGAAATGTGACATTATAGTGACCAACTAGTTACCTAAAACCAATACTAAAAGTACTTGGGGGTCAATAGACTTGGCGGCAGACGCTATTAAACATGCCTCCTATTGCGCTCAACCTGAGAAAACGTGAGAAAATAATAGGGTGTGAGTTATGCATTCCCGCTGGTGCCTGTGGGTGGGAATGGGCTGTCCAAGAGTTTGGCGGGCAATGCCCCAACCCCCTTGACTATAGCTTGAAGGCTCGACTGACCGCATGTGACCCGGACAAAGCACCTGGCAATCGATTCGAAGCGACGTTCGAATATGACGCAGACAAGCACGCGAAGTCCCTCGTCTTCATCACCGCGTATTTGCACTTGGGTGTATACACGACAATACACACGCTTAACACACAATGGATTAGGGGGGCTGCTTACCCCCAAGGGCAGAATACAAGTTCTAGGGGGGCAACGGCAAAGCAACTCTGGGGAAGCTAACCCCCAAAGGCAAAATGCAAGTTCGGGGGTATTTTTTAAGGGCGTGACTTTACCGGGTAAAGGATTTTCGAGGCGGGTATTACCAGGTAAATAACCGGTTAAATCCGAGATGGTAATACCAAGTAATTACCACCTCGGAAATTTTGCCGTTATCGTCCTTAGACTTTCACTAGTTACCAATGAGAGAGACCACAGACCATGTTCCAAACACGAAATCATAATCAATAACAACTTGAATAAAAACTATTGCCTTTAGGAAGTTTCATTGACATACATCGATATAAATGTCATCATATTGCACAGCGTCCTATAACGCATAGGGCTCATCCATTCATGCAGGATGTCTTACGCATGTAAACCCATGCACCCTCTATTGCTTCACCATCGTCATCTTGCGGTTGAATTTTTTTTTGCAGGCTGAGCTTATGTCCGCGCTTCCCCTCCTCCCATGTAATATCATAGGTATGGCGATAGCGAGATGGTACAAATGCCGTAATCTTGCCTAGACACCACCCAATATTCCACCGCATGTAGATAGATAACTTCTGAAGGTCAGAACCACTGAGCAGGTTGGTAGGTTTTTGGATAATAGTGAACCCATCAGGTACTTCACAAAATTCATCACCCTCCTCTTCCTCACTGCCTTCCTCATCCTCTTCTGAATCATCTTCACTTTCAGAGTCAGTGACCACAGACGGCAGTGCATTGTCGAGGCTATCCTCTTCAAATTGCAAGTCACTGAATAGTGCCTCCGCCTCATCTGGAGTCACCACTTGTTCACAGAAAGACTCAAAAGTGGCCATCACGACGCGCTGCAGGCTCATATTACTGTAAACATAAACCGCCATACTTGTGACCCTCGGCACTTTGGACGCCACTAGTTAGCTTATACACAAAACGATACTGGCAATTTGTAAGTGGCGCGTGGTAGATATACCAGCAGATAGAGCATGGTTTTGCCATAACTCTGATTCCATACTTGACCGTTTGTTCAAGGACGCATACGCATATGGTGTGTGAGATATAGTACATGCATATATCTCACAGGCGAGTACTTCACTTCCAGGGCGTGGTATCGAAGTGTTTTTGGCGTATTGATATTTTTTCGATATTTCAAAAATCATATTGATCAATATCAATATATCGGCTCAGGGTATCGATCAATATCAATATATTCTAGTCGTATATCAATCAATATCAATATTCCAAGGTTGAATATCAATCAATATCAATATTCTAAGGGTGAATATCAATCAATAGCAATATGTTAACCGTTCACACAATATATCGATATATTGATATATTGATACTGGCCAATGCCAATTACTGAACAGGCCCCTGGCAAAGCAGTACATCTTCCGCGCCCGTAATGGGCGCTTGCCACGACCGCGTTTGCCCATGATGGGTATGAGGATTAGGTGCTGGTCACGAGGCCCATTGAAAAGATTAAATATGCGTATCCTACGAGACCATAAGAGGTAAGGACCAGTCATGGGAAGCGAAACGGCAATCGCAGAATCGATGGGGGGGTGGGGGGGTGGATAAATGTCCAATAATAGGCAGCAAAACAGCTATCTCGGGATCGAAGCAAAAATTTGCCACCTTGTCAACGCTCCCGTTCAATGTATCAATATATCGATATGGCGATTTCTCGCCGTCATATTGATCAATATCAATATTTGCCGTCTTATTATTGATCAATATCGATATTTCCATTCACGATATTGATCAATAACGATATTTTCGCCCGTCCGATCGATCAATATTCAATATTTCGATATGCACCAAAATTAATATCAATCGATATCAATATTTCGATATATCGATACCACGCCTTGTTCACTTCCAAAGAATGATACACATATATTGCTTATGTGCAATATGCCTACTAAGCCGATATGTATGCAGTTTTGGCGACGAGCGGCGTTCTAATTGTCAAAACAATAATAAAGAATAAAAAGTGGACATTATGGGGTCATTACCAACCCCAACACCAGTTTAGGGGTTTGGGGTTTCACCACTGCAAATTCTACCACAAACGCGGTCCGATATTAAAGCATATTTTTGGCGCTGCTCAAGCCTCCACGAAATGGGCCCCTGATACGCCCCTTCCTTCCGACAATTATTTCTCAAGGAGTTCCCCGCTCCAAATCATACCAGTCACAAACGCGGTCGGATATTTACTACTTGTATTTCCTATGGGTCAATCCTCCACAATTTCGATCTCCAATACGCACTACCCGTTCTGAGCATTGTTTTTTAAGGGTCTCGTTGTCGGCAAATCATGCCACAAACTGGGTCCGAATATACCCCTATATCTGGCAGTGGTCAAACCATCCAATCTTCATAAACTACTCATATCACCGCATTTCCACAGCACTGTGTAATTCTTGTGAGCCTCGTACTGCCGTTTATATCCATGAATGACTTTGTACAAACGCATTTTCCTTGAGAAGTGTGTTGACTCCGCTGTGCGAGACGTGCGATCTTTGCTATCGCATATGTATGTGTCCGTTCTACACCCCAAAGATGGTAACCTAACCACGCAACGGTGTGGTGGTGCTCACAAAAGCACACCTGCGGCTGTCTCCACCGCGAATATCACGCCACGAATCGCCCCCCGCGTCTCGGGCGTCAGGTTCAGGTACTCCTGCTTGGTCCACTCATACGCGCGCAGAGCCCGCAGCTTCGCGCCGTTCTTTTTGTGCACCACGAAGTGAAGCCCCTGGCGGATGGTCACTGGCTTGCCAGGTAGGTCGTGCAGCTCCAGCTCCAGCTCCAGTGCAGCTTCGCGGGTGTGCGGCCACTTCGTCTTGGTCATCAGCAGCGTTGATTGGCACATTGCTGGCGCCCATGCACCCATGAATGTCACCCCATTGGGGAGGCGGGGGGCATGGGCGGTGGGCGCGGGGAGTAGCCCAAGCGCCAGTGGCATACCGTCAACGGTATGAAAAACAGCGCTTACTATTGCCTTGACTGGATTTGCCAGCCGGGTGCCCTCTCGAAAGATTGTGAGTTCCAGCTGGTAGTGGCACTGCGGCACCAGGTTGAACACCGGGCCGGCGCGCTCGTGCTCGCTCAGGATGCACGTCTGTCGCTTTGGTGAGGTTTCCGTCAGCTGCACCTCCACCAGCAGGCTCCCCGCCTGCATCTCGCTCACGCTCACCGCTGCCAGCCGAGCCGTCTCCTCCACTGTGACAGAGAGCCGGCGCACATCCTTCGCTAGCTCTTGACTCGAGCTCGACATCCTAGTGGTATCCTCCATGCGCTTGAAGAAGTTGCTGCTGAGAACCTTCTCCGCGGGCCACCGCTCGCTCGGCTCCTTCACCAACAGCTTGTCACGGATCAGCCGCCCTGCGCCCGCCTCGCACGCTGCCAGCCCCTTGAGCGTCAGTTCCTCCGCTCCGCACAGTTGCGCCACAACCTCCTCGTCCGTCTTCTCCTCCCCGAACAGCCGCCGCCCGGTGTACAGCTCGTACATTATCACGCCAGCGCTCCACAGGTCCGCCACAGGCTCACGCGCCGCCACCTCATCGCCCTCCAGTGCCCTGCGCACCACCTCCGGCGCCGCGTACCGCAGAGTGTACTCCACCCGTGCCTCCTCCCCAATCGAACTTGTTGTGGCCATATCTACCAGCTTCCACACGTCCTCCACCGCGAACTTGACCACATTTGCAGGTTTAAGGTCCCCGTGCACCATCCGCACCTCGTTGTGCATGAATTTCAGCGCCGCGAACACGTCGTGCATGATGGCCAGCTTGCGCACGGCGTTCAGCGAGGGCCGCCGCCGCAGGAACTCCGCCAGGCTGTGCTCCCCGCGCTCCAGCACCAGGTGCCCGTACCGCAACAACGCCGCCTCGCCCTCCCCGTGGGCTGTGGAGGGTGGAGACGGCGGGTGCACATCCAGTACCCTGACAACAAAAGGCGACATGCACCGCCGGCAGTTGGCCAGCTCCGCATGGAAGTCCTCCGAGTCGAGGAACAGCTTGATTGCGACGCGCGCGCCGTTGTTCACGTCCATTGCGAAGCTCACCACCCCGGAAGCCCCCTGCCGCTGCCCCGCACTGCGCTCCAGCTCGTATCGCCCCCGCACTGGCTCCTGCCACTCCTGCAGCAGCTTCACCAGCGTCGCCAGCTGCTCCCACGGTTGGGCCCCAGCGTCATCGCCCCCGTCGCCCCCACCTCCCGCGACAACGCCCGTGCCACCGCCCCCGATGCCCTAAGCTCGGCCACAGCCTGCTGCGTCATCTTCTTCCTAGCCCCCTCCTCCCGCTCGTCGTCTTCCTCCTCCTCGGCGTCTCTGCGCGCTGCTTTTCCCCTGAGCTCTCCTCCCTCCTCGCAATCCGAGTTCTCCCCACTCATGTCACCATCCGTCCCTTCTTCCCCCTCCAGGCTGGCTGCAGCCCCCTTCTCAGCGACAATACTCCCTCTGCCGCCGGCCCAATTGAGCCGACCCACGCCACGATGCCCCCCCTCCTGCACCGTTTGCAACACTATCTCCGCCTGCACGCAGGTCAGCTCCAGGTCGGCGACTAGGTCCTCCGCGGTGAGCCCACACAAAAGCGCCCCGTTCACCTCCTGCGCCTCGAACTCCGCGATCGGGATCCCGAGCCGCTCCAATAGCTGGCACACCTGTGCTGTCGTGTACTCCTGCAGCCTGCCGCGCCCCTGCGGTGCAGAGTCACCAACCTTCGCTGTCAGAGGTAGGACCCGGTCACCCGCAGCGTTGTCGTCTTCTTTGTTGTCCCCATCCACCCTGTCGAGCGCGCTGGAGCGGTGCATGCTCCCTCCGCTGCCGTGCTTCGGTGCCGCTCCTTGAGAGTGCAGCATCAGGAGCGCCGCGCGCGTGCTGCTGCCGCGAGGCCCTGCTGCCATCGCCATCGAGGTTGCTATATCACCCGCACCTCGATCGTCCACTCCCTCCACCGCCACATATTGCGACGTATGCGAAGAGGCCTGCGTGGAGAAGGTGGGGTTGGACTCCATCACCACCTCGAAGGATTCCTTGCTCGTTGCATCCCGGCCGTCGCGCACACAAATCTGCAGGCAACCCGCCGGGAGGGTGGACGTCTTCGGCCCTTCTTCGCCATCCCCTCCTGATGACCCCACCGGAGGCCGCTGCCGGTGATGATAATAATAATGATAATAGCACGCCGCCGCCACCGCGACTAGTGCCACGCCGCCCAGCGCCCCGAGCACCGCCAGTAGGGGCGACGCCGACCCCCCCTTTTCCCCATCGTCCTCAGATGTGGCGCGTTCATCGGGTTGCGGCGAGGACGACGGAGGTGAAGGTGGTGGGGGCAGTAGAAGAGGAGGAGGGCTTGGAGGTGGGGGTGGTGGAGGCCGTGGAGAGGACGGAGGTGACGGGGTGATAATGACAATGGAGGAGGCGTCGTAATGGGTGGTGGTGACGCTCGAAACGGAAACCTCGTCGAGGAAGTCTGCGAAGAAGACAGAGGAGGCGAAAAGTGCGGCGGGGTTGGTGGTGAGGGTGGCGAGAAAATTTCCGCAGGAGGTTGTGGAGCTGGAGTTACAGTCGAAGTCTGGGCTAGTGGCCACCTCCGGGGGGTATATGACACGTGATGACGCGAGCGTGCTCCCCGGGGCCGCCTCCAAGAACTCCACCACCTCGTCCTCTCCGGACACGCTGGTCAGCAGCGCTTCGGTGTGCGCGGTCTGGAAGGCAGAGGGATCCGCAAGGTAGTTTTCGAAGGGGTACTGGTGGAAGGCGATGGTGAAGTCGACGATGTAGCTCGCCGAGTCCTCCGCCAGGGGCGGCGGCGGTGGTAAGGGTAATGGGGAGCGGGTAATGACGGCGGCGGCAGTGATGGGGGTGGTGGAGAGGGAGGTGGTGGTGGTGGTGGTGGGGAGGGAGGAGGTGGTAAGGGTAATGGGGACGGTGGCGGTGGTGACGATGGCGATGGTTGTGATAGTGGAGGTGGTGAGGTAGGTGGTGGTGAAATTAAAGGTGAGGGCAACGAAGGTGGTGGTGAGTTAGGCAGTGGTGGCGGTGATGCTGGAGGTAGGAATGATGACGTTGATGGTGAGGGGGGGGCATTAGTTGGTGGTAAAGTAGCGGATTCTGTCAAAAACGGTTTCACACCCGCCATGTTTTAGCATCTTCGCTGGTGCACGGACCATGTAGTGCACGCTCATGCATCTTCCCCTTACTCAGCACTTCTTGCACGAAGGGGAAAGCGGGATGACACCATTCAATATGAGCAAGATTCACGCACACGAGGTCCCAGAGCAAGACTCCACGGGGCGCCATCTACCCAACATCTACGCCGGGTAAAGCCGTTATGAATACTGGCGTAGCACTACAGATGCAGCTCAGATCGAATGACACTTTCCTCTCAAAGCCAATCTCACTGATCTCACAATATCTCCTCGATCTTGAGGGCACTGAGATATGTGCACAGTACAGATAGATGAAACCGCCGATGGATGCACTCTGCCCAAAGCAATCATAAAGAGCGCGGGTGTTACATGACATGTGTGGGAATTGAGATGATATGAATGCAGCAGTTGAGAAGGAGGGACTTAGCAGTTCCGTGGTGTGGAAGCAGAAGTGGATCCGGCAGCTTTCCTTTGCGCTTGTGCACGGGGTTGCGGGGATGTTAATTCGACAGGCCCATGGGAGGTGCCCGACCAGGGGCAGTTGGCGCAGCGCTAGTGACAGGGCTGTGGGAGGATGCGAGAGTGTCTGACTCCCACGGGCCTGAATTTGGCGTTAAGCTGAACTCCAAGCTACCGTTGAATGAGTTCGGGATTAAAATTCGGGATAACCTCGCCACCAGCGGCAGAAGCAGCAAGCCCAACGAATAAATTTTAACAAAAAATATGCCTTTTAAATGTTTTTTGAAATATTTTAGGCAGGTGTTAGTAATTTTTTTGTCAACAGGAGTGCAGGATACGTGCCCACGAACACGCTCGGCTCCACCATGCCGGGGAGACACCCACGGCATCAACAGCGGCGTTCCTACTCCTCTTCCCCATCTACCTGACTTGACGCCCCTGTATGCAGGGGAATTATTCCTGCTTTCCTGTCTCTTGTCAACGACTCGCGCTGGAATTTCAGAGCTGCTGACTCCCTCTTCCTGGTGCGCAATGGGAAACCGCAGGAAAGGACCCCGAGGTAAGCGTAGGTCGCCAGACGTCACGGGTAGACCCCCGGGGAGTAAGTGCGTCGGCAGTGTTAAAAATACCGGCCCATCTTGTTGCGCCGCCTTTTTCTTTCTACGCTTCCCTGCGACCCTTCATTGGTATGGAGCTGCCATCGCTGGGTCGTGGTATGGGGCCCGCGGCTTATCGCAGGTATCCGCGGCGCTCACCACAGAGCACTGGGAGCCTCTCGGTTGCTCATTTTGCGACGGTGCTCCCGCATTTGCGCCGAGAGGAAACTACCTCTATGACCCTGCGTGGGGAGGCGGACAGAGTTGTACATCTCTCTGGGGGCCGCGGCCTGACTTGACTAACGAGGGCCTGGCACAGAAGTGCTTGACGGCAGGGGCTGTTGGCAGAAGTCTCATCACGGTGCATGCGCTTGCACCCCTCACGGACATCCGGCTGTTCGTTGGCGGCGTCCCAAGCCGCCCCGAAGTCCACGGCGACGGTTGTTGTGCTTCACAGGTCGCTGGAGCCCAGAACTCCGGCTGGAGTTGGCATCCCATCCCTGAAGGGGAAAGCGGACTGACTCCTGCATTTTTCTGGGAGCGACGGTCCGATTGGACGCGCCGGGGTCTCACACATCGTGCCCCTCAGTGCGCAGGGGTTGAGCGATGCTGCGTGGAGGCATTACGCCGCCCAACAACAAGCTCCCCTTTTGGCGACCCGCCTATTTCCCCAGGTGCCTCTATGAGCTCTGCTGCATCAAGGGGACGTGGAGCCAAGCCTAGATGGAAATGTTCAAATTGGAGTGCAACAGAATTTTTGTGGTTTCAGACTTTCAGAATCCGTGACTCCTGCTGCAGTAGAGCCGAATGACACATGTAGCTCCGTGACACAAACAGGATGTACAAGTAGCCACGAAGTGACACGCCTGTTCAGCTCTGTTTCTTTTGCTCTTGCAAACAGGAACTTCACGGGTACCTACGGTACTCTGTGAGGCACACTGCAAATCCGATTTCGTAAGAATTTCTTCACCTGTTTCACCTGTAAACAGTAGAGTAGGTAGTGACTAGACCACTAGGTTGTACGACGGCGATCGAACGACGACAGGAGATCTGACAGCGAAGTCGCGGGGACGGCGTTACGACTTCAAACGACGGCTTCACATCGGCTACGGCAGTACGATTGACTTCACTGTTACTCCTTTGAGGGAGAGGAATGGCTGGAACTGCGAAGGGCAAGTCTACAGAGGATTTCCCTCCCCTCCCGGGGAAGCCAGACATCGGGCAGGCTTCCCCTTCCCCGGCAGCACCGTCCACTCAGGACGTGCTGATGCAACAAATTCTGATCATGCAGAAGCAGCAAGGGGAGCTGCTTGAGATGCAGAGGCAGCAGGCAGAGGAGCATCGCCTGCTGCGTGACGAGCTTCAACGACAAGCACAGATCAACGTGGAGTTGGAGGCGAAGGTGGCAGCGAAGCCTGGGACTTCTGACCCGGACACCGTAGCCAAGACCGCCGAGCAACTTCTGGAGAGAAGGAGGAAGCTGGCGTACGTGCCAGCAGCCTCAATCAACCCGTTCCCACCGCAGCCGGCTACGCTGACATCGAGAATGCCGCAGTTGTACAACCTGCACGGCAGCAAGACGTACGACGCTCTCTCCAAGAAGTCCAACTCTTCGATGAAGTACGAGTGCCTGGTTCTGGCTCCAGCGCTGTCTTATTTGCACGACGTGGTGAACGAATGCAACGAGACGTTGGACGCGAACGAGGACTGCGATTTGTCGAACAGCGAGTGGCAGACACGTTTCCACGCAGTTACCAACTCGGTGCACGGCGTGTACGCGTTACTGTGCAACAGGTGGACGATGCTGGAACTGCGCGGACAGCTGGAGCAGGAGCCTGGTTCTTCACAACGGGGAGGATCGGACGCTCTACGTGCAAAGCTGCAGTTCGTGGAGGACAGAGTCTATCAGGCAGCAGACGGCGTGGTGGCAGATGAGGTGTTGCAGCAGTGGCTGAACGACTTCGACAAGAACCGCGGCAAGGCGATGCTGAGCCTGACGGCGAAGAACGCAGCGAACGCGGAAACGCGGGTGGTGAATCCACGGGATCGAGACCAGCGCTGGAAGGACTGTAAGAAGTACGAGGAGAAGGACGGTAAGAAGCCTACCAAAAAAGGCGGCAAGGGCCGGGGCGGAAAGCCCGTGGCCGATATGTGATGTGCGTGCCGCCACCCCGTCCAGCGCAACAGCCCTCTCCGGGCGCTGGGCGGGGAAAACTCACCGTGCAACAGCAGGTGAGACAGCGGAGGGGAGCATGGCGCGCGGCGGGCGCCAGTTCCGAGGTGATGCAATGGATTACTCACGGGGTGAAGTTGAGGTGGAAGCGCGGGCCTCCGCCTCCGTTCGACCACGGGGTGTCACTGAGGAATGCTACGCGGCAGCAGCAGGTGTGGCTGGACGCAGAGAAGGAGAGGCTGCTACAGAACGGTGCCTGGACGAGAGCGACGAGAAGATCTCATGTTTCTCGCGCTTTTTAAGTCAGACACTGACCACTTGTGATTGTTGTGATGGATAATCATGTAGCCAAGTATTTTTCATCATTTTGAAGGCCACTCATAGCAATATGCTCGCACATATGTGAATAAACGACAGCATACACTTACCTGATGAGCCAATAGAAGATGGTCTGGGAGGTGGTGGTCTGGGAGGTGGTGGACTGGGAGGTGGTGGACTGGGAGGTGGTGGACTCTCTGGCAGCACAGTTGGTCGGTAAGACCACATACCGCCATTCAGGAACCATCACAACAACAAAACCAAATTCAAAGGTTGTATTTCATGACATTATTTCGCCATGTGCCGGTTTCGACGCTAATCCCCGCCAATACATACAATCAATAGAGGGCATGCACTGTGACACACGCTCTGTGTTCATTCGCATTCTGGTTAAATTGGAGCCTGCAGAATTTTAGAGGTTTCTGTGCCGGTAGATCGATCAGAGTTTCCTGAGCCGTTAAATCAAAATCAGCAGCTGAGTTAGATCTGAAGGCTTTACACACGACAGTATTTAGGAGTTCCGCCCGTGGGAATCCGCAGCTCTGTTCTTTTGCCTTCGCAAAAGAACTTCACAAGAAATTTTTCCTCGCGGAGAAATTCTTAGTGCGGCACACAGCAAAAAAATTTACCCCACATTTTAACGTTACTGTGGAAGTTTAAACCCTTGACGACTTACTACAATGAGCGATCAAGAAGGTGAGCAAGGCGCGTCGGAGAACAATGCTGGCGCGGCTGGACAACCGGCTGCGAAGTCCGGGATGGAAGTCCTGTTGGAGCAACAGGGCGAAATGATGAAGCTCATGATGAAGCAGATGGAGACTCTCGCAGCGAGAGTTGAAGTCGCGGAGGAGGCGGCAGCGAAAGCCGCTTCGCAGGCTGGTGGTTCCGCTCAGAGCGGAGACGCGGAGTTGGAGGCATTAAAAAAGCTCCCGTATGTTCCACACGTTGAAGGGAATCCGTTCCCTGCGAGACCTGCAACACTGGAGACGGACATGCCGCAGATGTACGACCTGTACAACGACAAGACCTACGACGCCCTCTCCAAACGCACCAACTCGTCCATGCGTTACGAGCAGTTGGTGCTTGCCCCTGCGCTGTCGTACATGCACGATGCGATTGCGTTTTCCGAGGTGACCCTGGACTGGTGTCAAGATGAAAAGGATCCTCCAACGGTGGAGGAATTGAGTGAGCGCGTTTTCGCAGCGCACAACACGTTTAAGGGCGTTTTTTCGCTCCTGAACAACCGTTACACCATGTTGCAGCTCAGAGCGAGCATGGAGTCTGATGCAACGTCGCACGGCGGAGCTGAGGCGTTGCGGGCGAAGTTGGCTTTCATCGAGGAGAAGGTGTATGCAGGCAGCGACGGGTTGGTGAGCGACTCAGTGCTCACGAAGTGGTTGAAGGAATTCGACACCACGAAGGCGAAGGCAGTGATGAACACGCACGCCAAGGCCAGCGCCAAAATTTCGACTTTTCGTGACCGTCCAGGAGGCAAGGGCAAAGGCGCTGGAAAAGGTGAAGGTGGCCGCGGCAGCGGCAAGGGAGGTAAAGGGTCAAGGCTTGGGCGAGGCGCCCAAGCCCAGACCTAACTTTCCGATCACGGAAAGGTTGGACGCCTTCCGCCCCTCGGGGCGTTCAACGGAACGAGCCCACCCTGCAGGAAAGGGTGCGGAGCAGAAGGGGGGCATGGCGCGCAGCTGGCGCGAACTCAGAGGTGATGCAGTGGATCAGCAAATGGGCAAGGATGCGATGGGTCGACAAGGCGCCTCTGCCTTTCGATCACGGAGTGTCGTTGGGCGACGCCACCCCTCCGCAGCTGGAGTGGATGGCCGCAGAGACCGAGCGGTGTCTCAGAACGGGCGCATGGGTGCGAGCGAGGAGGCGACGACACGTATCCCGAGTGTTCCTGGTGCCGAAGCCGGGGACGAACAAGTGGCGTCTAGTGATGGACTTCCGCTGGTTGAACGCTCATTGCGCGAAATCCCGCTGCAAGATGGAGACGTTGAAGAAGCTGCGTCGGCTCGCCAAGCCGAACGACTGGTGCTTCAGCTTCGACCTCCAGGACGGTTACCACGTCGTGGGGATCGACCCCGCCTTCCAGGAGTACATGCAGTTCGACGTGCGGGGGGAATTATTCCAGTGCGGCGCCCTTCCCTTCGGCTGGAACGACTCGCCACGAATCTTCGTCAAGGTCATGAAGGTGCTCGTGGAGTGCCTTCGTTCTCCGAGATCCGCGGAGGATCGGCGGGAAGTGCGGAAGCTGCAAAGCGGAAGCAAAGTGCGACGACGTTGGGCAGTTCGCAGACGAGCTGGAGGATGCGGCCGCGAGGAGCATCAGCAGGGGGCGCGGGTGCTCCCTTACATGGACGACTTCCTGTTGCTGCTAAGCAGCAGGATCGAGGCGCTCAGGGCGCGCGAGCTGACATCTCGGGTCTTGGTGAGACTCGGATTGTCGCGCAACGAGAAAAAGGGGCAATGGGAGCCGACGCAGCTGGTGGAGCACCTCGGGCTCGAGGTGGACCTCAAGGCGGGACAGTTCCGCGTGACACCGGCGAGGCTGCAGAAGATTCACCTGCAGTCCAAGGCGCTTCTCAGCGAGGCGTCGCGACAGCGGAGGTGGCTCCCAGCTCGGAAGCTGGCAGCGTTCACGGGGCTCTGCCAGTCTGTGTATCTGGCAGTCCCTCCGGCGAGATTGTATCTCAGGGAGCTCCACTTCGTGCTCTCCACGAGGCGGGGATGGGGCGCGAAGGTGAAGCTCACACGGCAGGCGTGGAGCGACATCGAGTGGTGGCTCAGGCTGCCGGCTCAGAGCCGGTGGAACGGTCGCAAGATCTGGCGTAGCCCCACGAGAGCGAAGGTGCACACCGACGCGTCTCTGTTCGCATGGGGCGGTGTGCTGAACCTCAAGCACGCGGCAAGAGGATTCTGGTCCGACGAGCTACGGCATCTACACATCACGCACCTGGAGTTGGAGGCCGTGTACAAGACGGTGCAATCCTTCCTGAGGGAGCTCACCGGCAAGGTGGTGCGCCTCTACTGCGACAACCAGGCGGTTGTGGCCATGCTCTCGCACTTCACGTCGCACAACCCGGAGCTGATGTGGCGGATGCGGCGCCTGTGGATCCTGCTGGACTTAAACGACATCGAGCTCCAGGCGAGGTACATCAGAAGCGAGGCAAACGAGTGGGCCGACCGCTTGTCTCGGGACCGGGACCTGGACGACTGGCGGCTGAACCGCAGGTGGTTTCAGTGGGCGGAGCGGGAATGGCACCAGCACACCGTGGACCGCTTCGCCTCGGAGCTCTCCGCCCAGCTGCCGCGCTACTACGCACAGTGGCACGACCCGGGGTGCGAGGGCGTGGACTCTTTGGCCTTTTCCTGGCTAGGAGAGGTCAATTGGGTCAACCCCCCGTGGTCCCTCCTCGACGAGGTGGCGCACAAGCTGCGGGAGGAGAAGTGCGCCGCCACGGTGGTGGCGCCCTACTGGCCGGGGCAGATGTGGTTCCAGCAGCTGGAGGCCATGGCCGACGAGGTGGTGATCTTGCCCCGGGGCAGGGACCTCTTTACTCCCAGCCGGCTGGGAGGGTCCGAGCTGCTCGGGGCCTCAAGCTGGGACGGCATCATGTTCCGCATCTCCGCCTCCCGGTGAGCCATTACCTGCAGGATGGGAGGCGGGCAGCCGGGCAGGCGCCACAGGCGGGGCTGGCGAGTGGCCTCATGGTGAAGGTGTACTGGCCCCAGGATGATGCCTGGTACACCGGCACCGTGGGTGACACGGGGTCGGACGGCCTAACCCACATTGTCTACGAGGATGGTGACAAGGAGGACCTGGACATGAGCAAGGAGAGGTATGAGGTGCTCCCGGCAGCGGTGCGGGAGGTGACTAGCTGGGATGCGGCGCTTCAGAAGCGCTGGAGAGGAGAGCTGGGGGACAGCTCCCTCACTGAGCTGGCAGTGCAGATGCAGGGGGCAGCATTGGGCGGCAAGACGGTGGGCAACTACCGGCCGATGGCTCGGGCCTTCATGGCGTTCTGTGAGGCGGAGGGCAGACAGTGGCTTCCGGCAACGGGGGCCACGGTGAGGCTGTACATTGCTCACATGCTGGACAAGGGCACGGTGCAGGCGTCCAACATGCAGCCCTACCTGTCCGCCATCAACAACTACCACGAGGACATGGGGTTCCCCGGGCCTGCCAGGGGCCGGGCGATCTCCAGAGCGGTGAAGGGCATGGCCCGCCTCCAGGTGCAGGCGGCTGAAGCCGCGGGTGAGGAGCAGACGGTGCGGACCTGGCTGCCTGCCAGGCATGTCTCGGCGGTGCATGCGCACGGGCTGGGGCTGGAGCCGGTGGGCCGGGCAGCTACGGAGCTGCTCAGGGCGTGCACCTACGTGGTGTTTGCCTTCGTCACCTTCGGCCGGCCGGAGACGGGCGTCTCCATGCGCAGGGAGCACATCAGCATCACAGGTGAGGACATCTCCGTGGTTCTTCACAAGGAGAAAGGCAGGGGGCACGTGCGCCTCAGGAGGAGGCTCACCATCCCCGCAGCGGGGGTGGCGGGGCTTGTGCAGCTCCTGCAGCACTGGCAGCAGGTGCGGGATGCCTGTTGGGGGCATCGCCCGGTGACGGGCTCGGAGGTGCAGGGCAGCTACTGGAGGCTGCCGTGGGAGCAAGGAAAGCTCCAGTCGGCGCAAGCTAATGGCTGGGTGCAGTTGGCATTGGGGAGGCTTGGGTGTGTCCCTCCGGAAGGGGGACACTTCTCTGGCCACAGCACCCGCAAGGGGGCTTGTACCTGTGCCAGGGCTGTGGGCGCGGCGCTTGAGAAGTGCTGCTTCCTGGGCGGCTGGTCTCAGCTGTCCTCTGCCATCCACTCCTACATTGACCCGGCAGCTGTTCCCGACGAGCACATGGAGAAGTACTTCGGGTGGACCACTCCGAGATGGCGGCAGCAGCAGCAGCGGCAGCCTGGCACAGAGCAGTGTGCCTAATGATCTCTGTTACATGGCAATGAGATGTGAAGAGCAAAAGAAATGGTTAAATTGGAGCCTGCGGAATTTTAGAGGTTTCTGTGCCGGTAGATCGATCAGAGTTTCCTGAGCCGTTAGATCAAAATCAGCAGCTGAGTTAGATCTGAAGGCTTTACACACGACAGTATTTAGGAGTTCCGCCCGTGGGAATCCGCAGCTCTGTTCTTTTGCCTTCCCTACCCACCCAACCCAAAAGACTCTAAACATTTTGCCTTAGAAGCTGTGCATCAGCCTAAAAAGCATGTGAAGCTGTGAATCAGCCTAGAAAAGACATTCCAAAAAGAGATTTTCTCTCACACACTTAAAAGCATGTAAGAAGAAAGCTTTTTTTAATGAAATGCTATGCAGTGTGCCTGTTGGCAATGAGATGTGAAGAGCAAAAGAAACAAAAACTTTTATTCAAATCTCAAAAAAAACAATGGGATCCGAGCTTCCAAGGATCCCAACAACAGGCACTTTGTGCAGGTAGGTTGGGGCCAGAGACGCGAATTGTATTACATACTATCATATGTATACAGTGAATTGTGCAATGAGTTTGGGGAAGTATTCAATTCTTAGTGCATATGCCATGCCGAAGCAATACCGATAGTACATTGCTTGCACCATATCCATAATGACCCTTTGGCAAGGCAATGTCCTGAGTAATTATCAAATGATCAATGCCAACGTGGGTATTGCAACCGATTGGATGCATACGATAAAACATAAAGCATGCATATAATTTGTTGAAGATACAATGTGATAACCTCTCCACCTACTAAGATATACCTGCAATATAATTTCAAAACATACCCACATTCTTGACGCGACATGCTCAAGTCAGATCAATCATGGCCACTTTTGATTGTTGGATCGGATTGATATCTACCAATCTAAGTCGGTTTCATCATGTAGGTGACATCCACAAATATCAATATGCTAGCAACTATAAATGCATGAGCCACTAGACCGTAGACTGGGAGGTGGTGGGGAATTTGGAATTGCAAGCGATCAAATGTTGACGGTCCACCTGACGCCTTGTAGTTGTTTTTAGCGCTAATTACACACCAAGCAATGCGGCCATCTTCAAGTCCAATAACACGCATGTCGCGCAACTATACTCCAATTGGCTATCATTTAGATTCTGTGATCACATTGATTCATAACAAGCAAAAGTGATGATGAGTGCGCAGCATGCTCAAATATCTCCCCGTATAAGCCTGTCAGCCGTACCGAATTACAAAAGCATGTACCTGATTGACAATCACCATTGTCGTAGTTGCAAGCATAATTGTTGCATTGGGAGTCACAGATACCATCACCAGGCCAGTTGGGGTAGCAACCAGAAGCGCAATCTGCATTGAGAACATTGACACATGCCCTTAGCGCTAATTAAACACCAAGCCTTGCGGCCATCTTCAAGCCTGATAACACGCATGTCGTGCAACTATACTCCAATTGGCTATCATTTAGATTCTGTGATCACATTGATTCATAACAAGCAAACGTGATGATGAGTGTGCAGCATGTTCAAAGCTTCAAATATCTCCCTGTATAAGCCTGTTTTTAACAAGAATTTTTCATTCTCACCCATTGGGTTTTTAATTATTTTTTTGGGAAAAGGCGCAACGGGAATCGAACCCTAGTCTCTCGAATTCATGACGAGTATGTTACCACTACACTATTGCGCCATATTTGATGTTAATTATCCCCCCCACCCCATTTATATACATTATTTTTACAAGCGATCTATAAATTTAATTATAGACGATCCGGTACCTCTTTCGAGCCCGCTGGATCTGTAGTCGACGTCGAGGGCTATCGTACGAAACACGTCCCAGTGACTGCCGCAACTCAAAGTTTTTAACAAGAATTTTTCATTCTCACCCATTGGGTTTTTAATTATTTTTTTGGGAAAAGGCGCAACGGGAATCGAACCCTAGTCTCTCGAATTCATGACGAGTATGTTACCACTACACTATTGCGCCATATTTGATGTTAATTATCCCCCCCACCCCATTTATATACATTATTTTTACAAGCGATCTATAAATTTAATTATAGACGATCCGGTACCTCTTTCGAGCCCGCTGGATCTGTAGTCGACGTCGAGGGCTATCGTACGAAACACGTCCCAGTGACTGCCGCAACTCAAAACCAAATTATAAAAGCATATACCTCCAAGCAAATTGAAATAGCTTGGGGTACAATGCTCATTCTGACCAACGTATGTGCATATACATTGCAATGAAGCGGGAAGGGGGGGACTCTGCTGTGATCCAAACCCCCAATTCTCAACGAACACATCCTTGCTTCTAGAATTCACAGCAGGAAATATCCTAGGAGTGGCCCGGGAAACAAAAATTTACAATTTCCATTGCAGTAACCCAAACACCATTGCATGGGGAAAGGACAATGATTCTGCAACATATTTTGGCTGGATATGTCCAGGGAGCCTGTGGGCAGGGGCGCACTAGCACTGTATGTACTGAATGATACCCTCCAACTGTCAACTTCACAGTCGTCACACTTCTCGCGAAGCCGCCTGAGCGTGCCACCTAGTCCGAGCCGCGGACCCAAAAATAATTTTCAAAAATGCGATTTTGTTACTAACTGTGCTCGCAGGATGCAATAACGACACCACAGAGAACACACTAACGGCACCATGGCGGACGACACAACGGACACATACAGATTCGGCCCGCCCACACCCCACATGTCACATTGCCGCCTCGCACCCTACGCAGGCTAACGGTTTTTTGTACTTGCAGGGCGAAGATACGCTCCAAAACACGTTCGTACCACACTCGAAAACAACCCTCCAGCACACCAAACTCGTTCTCGCAAGAAATATGGCCAAAACCGCTAACAAACCCAGACTGACGTGCGCAGGCTCGTCAAAATCGACCCAAAACACCACCGTGGGCGGGCAGCATCACCAACCGCAAGGAGAAGCAACAGCTGGCCTACCTGAAATCGAAAACATGCCAGAGTACGACCAGAGCCCTGACGGCTCGGACTTGGACTCTGAGCCGAACCACTCTCCAAAAATAACATCTGTTGAACTCGGAATGTCGGACTCCGACTCCGAGCTAGAGTACGCCACTCCGGAAGCTGATCGGGCAACCGGTATGGCAGGCATACAACACGAAAAGGACGTTCCATCGGAACGTACTGACAAAACACACGCAGAAGACAAACCACCCAAACAACAGAAGACCAAGAGGGTACACTTCGCGGGAAGTGCGAACCCGCAAAAACATAAAACAAACAAAAAACAAGAAGACGGGCTACCCGGCACTGCCGGCCCCCGCGCCAGAAACCCCGAGGGGACTGAATCTGGTAACAAAACACAAGTCCAGCCAGAGGAGCTGCGAAGGGCGCTGGACCGGCCCATCGACTACAGAAAAGTCGACGGAGCCCCAGCTGACAACATCCCGAGCCTCCTTGAGTACACCACATCAAAGAGCACAGAGACCACGCTGGAAAAGGTGTCTCGAATCTACCAGCGCCGTCCTAAGGCCACGGAAAACCCGGAAGCCAAAATCTACCACATCGCCACCAAGTGGCACACCGACCGCAGGGAGGTCCTGGTGGCGGAGGACCCTCCCGCACATGCCTTCAAACTAGGAGTGCCCGTGGTACGTGGGGAGAGACTCTCTCTCACCCACGTACGATCAGTCACGGGCAGCAGCCTTGACCCAAGCGACACAGGGCCCACAGGCTTCCCGTACACAGGCACCCCACAATTAAAAATAGTGGACTTGGACGAGAGCATCAAGGAAGTGCTCAAGTACCTCCGGTACCTGAACGCCCTTCTTTTTGAGGTGTCCGACTCACCAGAGGCCGTTGTGTACGACCTCCGACACACCCACATCTGGCTCAACAGTGCGGGCAGGGTCAGGCAAATAGACCTTGCCTTCCAAAACAGACCTCTGGCAGCCTTTGTGCTGTTTAACCCAGTCTTTCGGCTCCCACTACACGTGGTGCCGCAGGCGCATCAAACCTGCACAAGGGAGCAGCCAGTGCTCCCTTGCATCTACGTATGGTCCCCCTGGGAGCCAGTGGAAGGGCCGACAGCAGGACGCAGTGTCCTGGTCTACGGGCCACTGCTCAAGGGGAAAACCATCGAGCAGGTCTCAAACATCCTGGCGACCTCCGTCATCGAGAGACGGGAGTCAAGGCACGAGCTCGGGCACCTGGTTGACAGGATCCGTAAAGGTACGGTGAGAGAATCTCCGGAAGACGCAGCCCTCAGGGAGGTGATACTACTGGAGGCAGTCTCACCGGCTGCAGCGGAGCTCATCGTGCAACACCCGTACCCCTGGGGTGTGGCCACGACCACTTGCTGGCTACCCAGCAAGGAGGTCAGCGACGAGGTCGCAGCCCGGGAAGTGGCCATCGCGGACAGGAAGCAGATACTGCACGACCATCACCGAAGCCACATCGTGCAGGCCGTCGTAGAGCACATCGAGAAGCTTACAGCCAACACCACTGCCCTCAAGGGCATCGAAAACATCTTTGACTTCCACGTACCGTCCCGGCAGTGGGCACCTTCGACGCCCGGGGACCCATCGTCTCTGCTACAGTGGAAGCGCAACGGGGGTGGGTATTCGATCAACTACTACGCCATACTGGCGGAGGAGGCGTACGAAGCGATCGCCAAGGCGGGTAAACAGACGGTGCGAGTACTGCCAGGGGTAGACGACGCTGGCCGACACATCTCCACCACGATCACGGTTGAGGTGGGGAGGTGGAGCGCCCAAGGGGCGGGCACCAAACAACGTCAAGCCCCACGAGCAGCACGCGGCAGGGAGGCGCGTGGGGGAAGAATCGACCAGATAGCCGAGGTGGTGGCCTCCCAGTTCATCAATAAAGTGGGATCAAAAGCCGACGAGGTCTTCCAGCAGGCCGTAGCCACCAGCAAGCAGCCCACCCCCGAGACCAAGAAGCTGCTCAAAAACATCAACAAGCAGCTGGAAAGGTTCAACGAGTCCAAGCCCGTCACACTGGACGAACTCCGAGACCTGCACAGAGAACAGGAGCGCAACGCTGGGGTGCGCCATACAGAAATCACTCAAGAGGTAAGAGGCTTCCATAAAACATACCAGGAAACCGGTGGTGCCATGGTGAACACCCTCAGGGCACTCACCGATCGCCTGACAGGAGAAGGAAAACAACAGGCACCTGATCATCCGCTTCACTTCACGAAAAAATCACCACAGACTGCAGAGGAGGACGATCAGTACCGGGGCATCCCCTACACTGGCAAGAAACCCGACCCCAAGAGGAGCCAGCCCCCGCCAAAGAGACCAGCAACCAACACGGGGGGCCGGGCGATCGACGCCGAGCCACCGGCGAAGCGGAGGGCACAAGGGGGTGCACAGGCGACAGCACAGGAGGGGGCACAACCTGAGAGCCCCCGATCAGCCCCGCCACTCACTAGAAAGGTGAGTAATCATACAACCCCCTGCCCTGCTGACCAACTCACATCACAACCCACCACACCCTGCCAGTGGAATCACACCCCCACTGCACTAACAAATAACATCTGTGCTGCAGAGGACCAAGGAAGCAGCAGGCCTGCAAGACAGGGTGGCATAACAGAGCCAGCTGCAGGGTCTCATAGCAAGAGAAGGGATATTGAAAGCAGACCTAGTAAAGTTAGCCTGAACTTACAACTCAAAGTAATATTTATGTTGTCTCTGCCTGCCATTGCAACTGCCACTGACAAATGCTGTGAATACATGCACCCAGCAAGCACTTCCCACACTGACCACGCCGGGGGACCGAGCATTAACCACACACCGTTCGAAAGGAAAATGTCAATTCACCATAATAACTTACTACAAACTAACCGAAAACTAATAGCAACACCCCGGCAGACAAAGAGTCCCCATGCCCATGAATGTGCTACTATGCCTACCTCCGAGCACAGGCGAAATGGCCACACCATATTCAGCGAGAATGGCCACACCATATACAGTTATAACTTCCCCAATGATAACCACGAAGATACAAAAATTAACATGAGCTTAAACCACTTTTCACACCACATAACTGGCAACCCCAGCAATAGTGGTATGAACCCTACAGTAACCCTAAGAGGGACGGCCACAAATAGCCACACAACACCCAATGGGTGGGAAGGGTTGACGAAAAACTTTGTAGGATGGCTCAGCAAAGCAAGGGAAAGCGATGTGCGAAATGCCAGGACCGACCGCCAACCTTCGACCACAAGCGAATTCCTAAAACTGCTCTACGTAAAAATGATAAATTTCGCAGAACATTCCGAAACCCCCCGAAATTTTGGCACACCAAAGGGACGACATATACCAGGGGGGGCCCACCAAGAAATAGATGTCAAGGGCGTTACAACAGGGGCTTTAGGGCAGTGTAACGCTGTAACGGTTAACTCGACGGCAACACAAGCGCAGTGGGCGCAACAAAAACGGGTGAAGGGGGGTAGAAACAAGCACCCCGACCAGAAACTATGCCAAACAAGCAGGGACAAGCTACATAAGCCCCCGCCCTGCAAACCAAAGGGCCCCCACCACAATATAAGCACCAACCCTACTGAAACCCTACCAAATAATGGTACAACCGACTCCACACAGGCCAGCAGAATGATAGGAACGCCGAAAAACTTTGGGAATATGCTAAGAAGAGTGGGAGGCAGCCACACACAAAAAATGAGAGCAAACTGCCGACATTCGACCACAAGCGAATTCCCGAAATTGCTCTACGTAAAAACAACCTTTTTTGGAAAACACGCCCAAACGCCCAAAATTTTTTACACAACCACGAAAATACACATAAAAAACGGGGCCCACCCTGGGAAAGGTGCTAGGGGTGTTACAGGAAGGGATTTAGGGCAATGTAACGTTGTAACCATAAACTCACGAATGCGAGCAGCACCACACAACCGGAGAGCAACACGACATGGAGCAGAACCACACTACCCAAGGGGGGCACGACACGAAGCTACCAGGCCACTATGGAACGCTGCATTTGCCATAACCCCGATACTCGCTATACTGATGATTACACTAACAACAAGTAGGAAAATTGGTCGCATGTGGGGAACACACAACACGAACAGCAACGACATAACGCGCAGCCGCAGAACACGAAGAAAACGGGCCACAGCGAGGAATGCAGCGGCACGGTGGACACGACCACCCCATGGCTACAAATTACTCAAGATAATTTACCGTAACGGTAAACCCTTCCTAGTTAGAACAAGGAGACCGGAACACGCAGTAACCGCGATAAAGGAAGGCACCCCAACAAGAGGCAGACCACTAATGCGGGAGATTGAGCAAAGGATGAGGCGGCACACCCGATGCTGGAAAACAAACATGACGGGTGGGGGGAGTCAGAACCACACGGAATTGTACCCGTACAACACCACTACGAAGGGACTGTTCGAAAAGAAAGGCCGACTGAACATGTTCCAAATGCAACATGCCCACTCACTGTATGAAGATGACCCACTGCCCCCCCTGGTAATAGCCACAATGAGAGAAACACTGAAACCGGGTAACAACAGAGAACCGCACACAACGAAGGCACTGCAGCTACTCGGGAACTCCCGGGGCTTCTGCATACCGGTTTGCGATGGCAAACACTGGAGGGCAGTGCTGGCCGGACCAGACAAAGGAAATGACAAACTGAAGTTCTGGATATATGACTCCTCGAATGGGAGAACCAATGCAACGTCACGCAACACCAAAAGGCTAACAGCGGAAATAACCAACTGGACGGAGCACTTGGCCGAGACACTCAACAAACAAGTAACAGTGGAATTGATGAATGTGGGCAACCAAAGCGCGCAGGACCAATACAGCTGCGGGGTATGGGTACTGATGGCCGCAGAAGCTTGGATGCACTACCAAAAAACATGCCCAGGGGGGCATTGGCCCACCCACTTCAACGAGGCAGTCAGCAAATGGGGGGCCACCGACAGAACGGCGATAACCGCCTATAGAAAGTCCATACAGCTGCCAGTAAAAGAGATGATAACCACTGCCGAGGGGCAAAGCCGGACGCGGGTGGAAAGCCAGCAAGCGGCAGAGACCCAGAGGCCTGCGGATGGCCTGAACACAAACCTAGAGGCCGGAAAACAGGCACCACAAACCCAGGAAAGGGGACGCAAAACTACTACGAAGCAACCAGGCCTATGGGAATGGCTACATAGATTAGCCCCCACAACACCCCCAGGTAATGACGGGCAGACACCTGAGGAGCAGCAAGCACAGGAAACCCACCTAAACGAAGAATGGGAGCAAACACAGGACGAACCAACAGCACGATGGGAAAGATTCGTGGACACACGTCTGGAAACACCAGAGGCGTGCCAGGACTCCCGAGAATACCAAACCCCTCTCACAGAGCCAACAAAGACTGACATAGGAAAGGACCGTCTACACATGCTCACATGGAATGTGGCGGGACAAAGTGATGCCTGCCTTGACCTTGCCGAGGTCATTAACACAAGAAGCCAAAACCAACAGGGTCTACAAGTAATTGTACTCACGGAAGTAAAACACGCACATGACAGTGTAATGAGAAGATTCAGAGACATGCAATACACTGCAATAGGCACCAAAACTGAGGTGCAGAAAGCAGAAGGCACGGCTGAACAGGCAATGAAAGGAGGAGTGGCAATACTCCTCGGCAACCCCTACAGCCACGCACACAACCACCATGTAGTCCCTGCGAGACACCTCGAGGGATACCTCCTACATGTGGTGCTGCACCTACCGGGAAAGGTGATGTACCATGTGCTAGGCATTTACAACCCACCAGGGGCAGAGGAGTGCAAAACCAGGGACAAAATACTCAAGTACACAACCAACCTGCTCAGGAAAACTGCGGGAAAGGAGAACGAACATGTGGTCATAGGAGGAGACCTCAATGCGAGCAACACCAGCACAGGTAGAGGAATGACGAAAACTGACAAGCAATGGGCGAAACTTGCGGAGGAGCTAGACCTCCACAATGTAGGCCCGCCAGTCGATACCACACTTAACTGGGCGAAACACAGGAACATTGACAGATGGCTTGCACCGAGGAACAAGCAGGCGCAATACGAGATGGGGGACACCACACACCTCACCCGGCACCATACGAGTGACCACGAGATGGTGAGTCTAGCAACCCTCCAGTTGGACAGCATAGGCACCCACGAACCATATGTGGACCGCGACCCCCAACCAGGGCATGTAAAGCTGAACACGCCCCTGAACAAAACACACAGGGAAACACTCCAAGGCGTCCTCCTCAGGACACACGATTATGCCAGAACCGCTGAACTGAAACGCATAACAGAGATGGCCACACAGTGCAGGGAAGAGGACAACAGGCAAGTGGCACACGCCACCATAGACAGAGCAGGGGAAACAGTACTAAACATACTCACCGAGGCGAATAAATATGCGCTACAGGACGACGAACTGCCAACTACTACAGTTGGAGGCACCTCCAACCGAGTGGGAAAAGACCTGCTGATGAGCAAAAAGGACAGAAAGGAAAGGGACGCCGCAATACTCAAGATGCGGGAGCACAAGCAAACCAAACGACACCTACGAAACCCGCACACGGAACACTCAACCCTCAGAAGCCTGAAAGAGGGAGAAATGAAAGGCCCAACGGACAGGGACAATGCAGATGCAAAAGAGTGGTTGTCGTGGCTTACTGAGGAGGCCAAAAAAGAAAGGTCGGCAGCGCACAAGGTAGTAAAGCAGCACTGGCAACAAGCCAAGCAAAGACACAACAACAAAACAGTAAAGGAATACTGGAACAACCAAAAAAGATACCACAAAAGGATATATACCAAGGCACAAGAAACAGGCCATGCCCCCACGGCGAACATACAGGCTCTACAGGACAGAGAGGGCAACCTGGCTGTAGGCCACGGGAACATCGCTAACGCACTAGCAGACCACATGGCCCACTCGGCACCATACAGGATGGAGCACCGAAGTCCACCCGACTCGAAACCTCCACCATGGGAAGACCCAGCTCACAGGGAGCACCTCATAAAGATGCCAAGACCAGACCCCAGTGGGCTGGACCTCACGATAAGTAGACAGGGCTACACCAAAGCGGTACACACCCTAAACAACAACAAGGCACCAGGCCCCACCAGGACCCCGAACGAAATTCTTAAGTACATGCCAGAGGACTTCCATGATGCACTACACGCACTCATGCTGGAAATGTGGAACAGCAAGCATGTCCCTCTCACCTGGAAAAAAGGGACATTCTGCTTCCACCACAAGAAAGGGGATGTCACCTTACAGCAAAATTACCGACCCATAGCCCTGCTTGAAGGGGTATTCAAACTATACACCTCGCAGATAGCAAACATGCTCTCCACGTTCTGCGAAACGCAGGGAATACTAGCCCAGGCGCAGGAAGGCTCAAGGGAAAAAAGGAACACACTTCGACAACTCACCAGGGTAACCAATGCGATTGAGGATGCAAATGTCTCAGGAAGAGAACTGCATGGCCTGTATGTAGACTTCGAAAACGCGTACGGCTCAGTGGACCACAACAAATTACTCCATACGATGCAATACCTTGGAATACCCGACGAACTCACACAGGTGGTGCGGGATGTCCTGGGTACACATAGCCACGACACAATGTCCATGAACACCCGAGTAGGAGGGGAAACCTCACACAAAACTGTACAGGTGCAAAGAGGACTCCTCCAGGGAGACAGCATGAGCCCCCTCCTTTTCATAATATACCAGGAACCGTTGCTAAGATGGCTAGAGGTGGGAGAGCACGGGTACCAACACAAGTATGCAGCAGAACAAGAAAGGCTGGGCCCCCTCAGGACGACTGCAGGGGCGTTCGTCGACGACCTACTCATACTGTGCCCTACGATTCACCACATGAGAGCTCAGCTACACAAACTGCAGGCATTCTCACAGTGGAGCGAACTCCGAATTAACCTCACCAAGTCAGCCATAACCGGCATAAAAAATGGGGTCTCCATACCTGAACAACTCCACAAAGACCTCAAAATGCTGGGACTGGACGGCAAGCTAAGCCACTTCAAAGTACTCAAGCCAGACGACACGTACAAATACCTGGGAGTACTACTTGCATTCACAGGCAGGTGGGACAAGGAAAAAGAGGCCGCTAAGGAAGAGATGAACCACAGAATACAAGCTCTACTGCGCTCCCCTCTGACACCTGACCAAAAGGAATACTCCCTTCACTCCGCAATACTGGGGAAATTCAGATATGGATTGCACCTAGGGCTGTACACAGCGGGCGAAATAGACGAATTCAACAAAATAATAGGGGGGGCCACAAAAAATATACAAGGCCTGCCCCGCAACGGAACGCCAAACATTTTCACCACACAGGAAAAGGAAAAGTACGGCTTGGGAATGGTGCCACTCCAGGCAGTCTACGCCCAGTCGATTTGGAGCGGACTACTGGAGGCCATGCACAGCGAAGAAGACAAGGGGACGGTACGGGGCCCGGCTTGGAGGCAAATAAACCTAAAGTCGAGACTCAGAATGTCCCATGTCAGCAGGTCCACTAGAGGACTGGTAGAATACCACAGCACCACACGCAGGAACTGTACAGACCTCGACAAACTCTGGGGGGGGCACCAGACAAAACACAACACACTGAGAAAACTCAATGCCCTACTCAGATACAACATTACGCCCCAGGGGACTGAAGGAATGCTCAGACAACTCCAGACCCCAATACCAAAGATAATGGAACAGCTAAAAGGGGCGACCAGAAGGAAGTCCGATAAAGAAATGGAGGGAACAACAAGAAAAACGAAAGCAGGCAAAATAATTGATGGGGATATACCGATGCCACCAGACTGGCAGGCGAAGTGCACAGACCAAACTGCCAGGCTCACAATACCCAAGGACACGCCAACGGCGATAAACTTCACAACGTGCCTCAAACTTTTTGCACATTTCCCGGACCTCGCACTCCTCACTACCCGAGATGGCCAACATGCGATTAGCCAGGTGAACGTCAGGGAGCAATGCACAGATGCAACCCTCAACACAGACCGCAGTGCCATAGCAAAAGGCCTGGCACACTTATACCCATACCTATGCGAAGCCCAACCGAGGGATATAGCGAAGCCGGGGGACTTTTACGACGATCTCACAAACAGACAGCTGAAGCAACAATACAGGAGCATGCCCAGGGAAGGGCCGCTGGACTCCCACGCAGTGCGAACTAACCTCCCACTCCTCAACTCGGAACAGCTGAGGGCAAAAATGACCGAATGGGAAGCAAGGCAGGTCCCCAGGGAAGAGATTCACAGGCAACTCTCCCTGCACCCGCTCACAAGGATTAACGAAACGGAGAATACCGGCCCAGCACAGGAGGGGGAAGAGGAAGAACTTCAGCCCCTCTACACACGCTCACAAACTAAATGGATAGATGAAATAGACCCCATGGCCGAAAAACTTGAGACAGGCCTCGAGAAAGGCCGGATGATAGACAAGCCGAAAGAGATTGTGGCAATAAGGACCCTGCTCGTTGACCCAACAGACCCACTCTCCCTGATGACACAGTACAGAACTCAGTGGAGACACTCAGAGGGGGATGACTCCTACTCGTGGAGTACAAGAGAAACCATAACGGACTACCTGAAACTAGCCAAACGAAGGGGCCAAAGCGCGACCACCTTCCTAACCCTGAAAAGAAGACTGCGAGCAAGGGGCTCCCAGGTGACCCACCCCACAGGCCTCAGAGAAATACTGGCCGGAAGGCCGCACCTGGGACAGGCCTGGCCCACACTACATGCAGAGAACCTAACACTGGACCCGACAGAAACCAACCCAGAACAAGACATTGTGGACAACAGAGGGCACCACTGCCAGATACGGCTGGAGGGGGAACTCGCCCACAGCTACCACAGGAATGGGAAATACATAGGCACCCTCACGAAAGAAAAGCTTCTCAGACTACACGAAAGGTACACCCAGGCAGTGGGTACCACGGACCACCAAACCCCACACCAGCGCACACTACGCACTGAAATGTGGGAGGACCATAAAATACATGTCTCCACGTTTGAAGAGGAAATAGGGCACCTCCTCATAAGATACTCAAGCAAAGAGGAAAAGGAGGAACGAAAAAAGAACCTGCAAAACCATTGGACATTCCCTGCCCAGATGCAAAGGGCACTACAACAAGCATTCGGAATTACCACCGAACTATTCGCCTCGCCCCTCAATGTCCACCACAACACCACAACGTACTACGCCAAGTATGACAGAGACAAGGTGTTCGGGGCCAGAGGCTCGGCCTGGACTACCAACTGGATGAAACTGGGAGCCTACCAGTTCAACCCAGAATACACGCCACAGGACCTCAAAAAGGCACTGGACTTTGCCATAGCGGCCACCACCACACAAGAACCGGTGTTCGGGGTCGGGGTGTACCCGACATATGAGAAAACCCCGTACAGAAAGCTGTACAATGCACATGCAGGGCACCTAATACACGAACTATTGGAAATACCACAAGGCAAGTTCACATTTCTACCCCCTGACCACTGGATGGGTGCCACCCACCAACAAGCGAAACAATGCAACTGGAACCTCAGGGTGCTGATAGTGGCCAACAAACAGGGATGGCAAGCACACTGCGGGGACCCAGACGCTGCTGCAGACTGTATAAGGAGGGCACTCACAACCTGCCCGCAAAGCAAGGTCCGCACCACCTCAGTTGTCAAGCAGCCGATGAGGGAGGCAAACCTACACGATGTGAATGAACCAAACCGGGAAGGACGCACCCCCAACGTGGACTGTATGGTGGACACAAGACCATGGCAGCGATACGAACTCCCGGAAGTCAAGACAAAGAACATGACGGACGCGATGGGGAAAATGTGCAGCACAGGGCCACACTTGCGGAACGACCTATGCCCCCAGTGCTGCAACGTACAAGCAGAAGTGGAAACCTGGTGGGAGGACAGCCACCTCCACGTGGAAGAAGGACCAGCCAAATGGGAACTCCTCCCCGGAAGCAGGGGAGGTAAATGGAACATACACCCCCCCACAGTACAACAGGTGGTGGAAGCGAACACTTTACACACCAGGCTTACAAGACAAAATGACGCCCAAATGATATGGGACAAAGTAGCGAGGTCAAAAGTTGTCAGATACCCCACCGACTTCTGGCCCGAACACGAACCGGGAGCCCAAGGAAGGAGATGGGAATTGACAAGAGACCAAACAGAGGACCCCAGGAACCGAGCCCCGAGAGACGCACCAACCCAATTGATGTACCCCTCCCCTCAAAGGGCACACAAAGCAACCTCGTACCTTTACACGGACGGGAGCAAAAGAGAGATAGAAACAGAAGAAGGAGGCAAAGAATGGGCCTCAGGAGCCGCTGTATGGGACCCCAGGTCTGGGGAAGGGGAAGCCCACATGATTCGATGGGAAGGCGAAGACCAAGAGGTGAACAGAGCCGAACTTCTCGCCATACAAAAAGCAGTGACTCTCCCGCCACCACCGAGTGGCAACGCACTCACCATTTGCACGGACAGTGCCAACTCCATTAGACAACTGGAGAGCATGAGAACGAAACCCCACAACATGGAGCACCACCAGCAAAGGGACCTCCTGTATGCCATACTGGTCAACATTGAGGCATTAGTAGCGGCAGGGCACACTGTCTCACTGCTAAAAGTCAAGGCACACACGGGAATTGTGGGGAATGAAAAAGCCGACGAGGCAGCCAAACAAGCCTGTACTACGGGAACCCTCACGGAAGCGTGGGATAATAACGAGACAATAAACGTCAAACCCATGATACCAGACGAGGACTCGGGCAGCAGAGAGCTAAAAGGAAAACTCGCGGTACAAAAACACGTAACCACACTACTCCGTAAAAGGCAAGCCCGAGGGAGTAGCAGACTCTCAGCAAAAATGACCGACCTCCAGGGAGAACCCTCAACCTGGACCCACCAACCGAAAACTGAGCGCAGCTTCAGATGGGAAGCGCACCATGACCAAGCGCAACAAACTGAAGAGGAACAAACGACAATGCGGGACCTAGTGCCCAACCAGCAGCAGCAGGCCAACCAGACCCGAGACGAAGAAGACAGGCAGATAAAAGCCATGATGGAACAAACGGAGGAAGAGGAGATGCTCCTCATGCGAGAGGTGCAGGAGCACCAAGAGCACCAAGAAACAGAGGGCCGCAGGGACCCCACCCGAGGAAACGAACCCGAACCCACAGAGGTACCACCCTCAGAAGAGGAGGAGATATTTAAAGAACTCAACGAGCTCGCGGAGGGACTAGAAGTGACCCAAGAGGAGCACAATGACGAGGGAATTTTCGACATACTAAATGAACTCATTGAGCAGCGGGAAAAGCCACAAGAGAAGACGAATGAAAGACAAGCTCACCATGACCGTGTCACAGAGGAGTCCAGAGTCCATACAATGATGGAGGACCCGATGCCCAGAACAAGATGGAAACAGCGAAAACACGATATAACACACAGCAGAACAGAAAAAAGGAATGCCCCCTCGGTACAAGAGGGCGGGACCACCGACAGCTGGCTAAACGAAACAATGAAGCACCTCAAAGGAGACACGCCACTACACAAAGTGGCGAACGGCTTCTGGAAACGAGCCACATTCGCGGCACGAAAAACAATACTCAAATGCAGACTGAGAATACTGCCAGCACAAGACTATGAGACAGCGAAAAACTCAGCCGAAGGGGGTGGGAAGTGCACCCTGGAGGGATGTGGACACAAAGGGGTGGACTACGCAAAGGGCTTCCTCATGAGGGTAGGGCACGCCCTAGGCGGATGCAACAACCCACAAATGCGAGGGATGTTCTCGGACAGGGCAGATGCCCACGCAGATGAGCTAAAACACATACTTGACCACCATAGGAAGGGGGGATGCAAAGTACTCGCCTACACCGGAAAGAAGAGGGACCCAGGGGTTAAGCCAAGGGTACTCCCAAATTACATACTCACCAGAGGACAATGCAGACACGACGGGAAGGACAACCCAGGCAGAAACGATGGGCCCGACACAATACCAAGTTTCGTAGACATAGTCATGATAGAGGGCCTAGAGGACCTGGAGGAGGGATGGGAATGCACGCAACAGGAAGCACCAGCAAGGGTAAAAAACCTACACCTCATTGAGGTGGCCCACACCGATGACGAAAAGTGGGGACCCAAACTCCTGGAAAAATACATGAAATACGGACCGCTGCTACAACTACTACGCAGACACGGATTTCGTGCCAAACTTCATGTGTTTGCAGTGGGCAGAACAGGCACGGTGTACAAACACAACCAAGACATACTCGAGCAACTTGGACTCAACAGAAAAGAGGCCACACAAGCGCTACAGAGAATACATGACCTAACGGTAAACTATGCACACAGCACCTACCAGCTATACAGAAGACTCAGACAGGAAAAGCAAGAGAAGGAGAAAGATGAGAACCACCCAGTATAAATTGTCCCATTAAGGCCGCCACCAGTGGCGGTCCGGCCCAGAGTAGGGCCGGGGAAATTAATTTACTCATACGCCCGACGGGCGTGGTTTTTTCTTTTTTCTTTTTTCTTTTTTCTTTTTTTCTTTTCACAGTCGTCATACCAGTTCTCACATTTCATAGCCAAGCATATTCTTGTATTTGACAAGGAACTATCCCGACCATTGTGCTCGCAGTTGTTATTATAACTGCCTCCAGCACACGCATTTCCACTGCAGCTTCCACTTCCATCATACTCACAGTTGGTGTTTGTGTACCAAGTACCATCAGTTTCAAACTCGATACGAACACGCACATCTCCAGATTCACCATCAGTGTAGTAATCCCACTCGTTTGCACTAGAAGTAGAACAACATTTTATTGTGGTGGTCGCGCTCCAGCGCGTGCGTTCACCGTCGCCACATGCTGTGTGTTGCATGATGAATACAAATACTTCAGCATTTTTCAGATGTCCAATCATCAATAGGTTATTGACCGAGGGCTACCTAACACTTCATGTCGGAGATACCGTCAGAGAAAAGGCGATGACCGCAGTCACAGCAGTTCCAAAAAGATGCATGTCCCTTGTGCGTCCATCAAATCCTACTATATTACAACAGGTGTAGCATATTTTGTATAGTAGGCAGGTATTAGTAATTTTTTTGTCAACAGGAGTGCAGGATACGTGCCCACGAACACGCTCGGCTCCGCCATGCCGGGGAGACACCCACGGCATCAACAGCGGCGTTCCTACTCCTCTTCCCCATCTACCTGACTTGACGCCCCTGTATGCAGGGGAATTATTCCTGCTTTCCTGTCTCCTGTCAACGACTCGCGCTGGAATTTCAGAGCTGCTGACTCCCTGGTGCGCAATGGGAAACCGCAGGAAAGGACCCCGAGGTAAGCGTAGGTCGCCAGACGTCACGGGTAGACCCCCGGGGAGTAAGTGCGTCGGCAGTGTTAAAAATACCGGCCCATCTTGTTGTGCCGCCTTTTTCTTTCTACGCTTCCCTGCGACCCTTCATTGGTATGGAGCTGCCATCGCTGGGTCGTGTTATGGGGCCCGCGGCTTATCGCAGGTATCCGCGGCGCTCACCACAGAGCACTGGGAGCCTCTCGGTTGCTCATTTTGCGACGGTGCTCCCGCAGTTGCGCCAAGAGGAAACTACCTCTATGACCCTGCGTGGGGAGGCGGACAGAGTTGTACATCTCTCTGGGGGCCGCGGCCTGACTTGACTAACGAGGGCCTGGCACAGAAGTGCTTGACGGCAGGGGCTGTTGGCAGAAGTCTCATCACGGTGCATGCGCTTGCACCCCTCACGGACATCCGGCTGTTCGTTGGCGGCGTCCCAAGCCGCCCCGAAGTCCACGGCGACGGTTGGTGTGCTTCACAGGTCGCTGGAGCCCAGAACTCCGGCTGGAGTTGGCATCCCATCCCTGAAGGGGAAAGCGGACTGACTCCTGCATTTTTCTGGGAGCGACGGTCCGAGTGGACGCGCCGGGGTCTCACACATCGTGCCCCTCAGTGCGCAGGGGTTGAGCGATGCTGCGTGGTGGAGGCATTACGCCGCCCAACAACAAGCTCCCCTTTTGGCGACCCGCCTATTTCCCCAGGTGCCTCTATGAGCTCTGCTGCATCAAGGGGACGTGGAGCCAAGCCTAGATGGAAACCTATAGGGACGACCAGGGAAGCCAGATGGCACCCAGAGAGGTAGATAAATACTGTCCCCTTGCGCTTGCTTGGGAAACTCTTTTATATGTAAGTTTTCATAACATTTATTTTCAACCCTTTCATTTTAATAACCTCCGCAACCGGGAGGTGACTGGAAGGATGGAAGTAAGACTGTCCCCAAAGGGGCCCCGCTGGAGGGGAGCCGGATCTGTGAGCCCCGGGTCACGGGGTGCAGTTACCGGCTCCCTGCGGGTGCACAGCAAAGCCATCCCTGACAGCATACCTCTCGGGGAGCCCCGCGCACCCTGCCGGCATCGGCACAATTTCACCACAAGTTGTATACAGCAGACCACAACCCCCGGATATGGGGAAGGCGGTGACACACTTACTGTGCTCACACGCAAAAGCTGATAGTAGCAGACCACACCCTCGGGACACGGGAAAGGCGGTGACGCATATATCATTGTGTTCACGCGCAAAAGCTGATAACAGCAGACCCTTGTGCGCTCATCCTGCCACACCACTCCAGCACTGGGACTGGACCTGCCTCATATCAACCCGGCATTGGACCATGCCTGACAGCATACCTCTCGGGGAGCCCCGCGCATCCTGCCGGCATCGGCACAACCCACCACAAGCTGTATAGACACGCTCAATGTGACGGGTAGTACGCACGCATGACCTGCCTCAACTAAGTGGGACGGTTCTTCGTTAGTTCCTACCAACGTGGCACGTCTGACTCACTAGAGAGCTCCCGATAACCTATATACGTGTTCCTCATTTTGTACTAAATCCTTTGATCCCCACCGGCGTGCGCGCATCAAGGTCTTGGTAACGCTAAGGCCAACGTCACAAAAGTTCCAAAAAGCTTTTTATTTTATAAACAGGTCGCCCAAAGCGATATGAACATATTGCGCACTTCGGAGATCGAATTGACCACCGTGCCGGACAGTTACAGCCGATACCACTCAGTTCCCACCCATACTTAAGCATACTTAAGCAGCGATACTTAAATTGCTTGTATCTCGCGATCTAGAAACTTGAACTTTTGTGTCATAGGTCCCAAGCGTTACCAAGACCTTAACATAGTGCAGCCGGTCTTCTGTGGCTACGGGGTGCCAAAGGAGTCGGTCCAGGGATCAGCACACACTGAACGGCATGAGATCGGCCAACAAAAGCCAGCCCATCATCATCCCAGTGGATGTGAAAAGCAAATCAAGAGCAGGGCGGGGCCGTGACAAGATACCACAAACTTATACATATTCCCAACCCAGATGCAAGGCAGCATGGAAGGATGATACGATGTGACCGATCATCGCCCAACAATTGTTGGTCTCTGGGTAACGGAGTAAGCGGACCCTGCTGGCATGCCCCCCAGTGGCTCCCGGTCGATGGATGGGACCTGTTGGTCCATGGTTATGTCATGAATGCAGTCACACCACACAGCATGGACACCCCATGTCAAAAAAAAGGAAACATGCGGGCACCTAAGTGCTCCCCACAAAATTCAAGGGAGAACACAGAAGTTGTACATCACCACCTTCTGCCTCTCCTCGCAGCACGACAGACGAATCTACCGAGCTCTCCAAGAGGCAGTGCCCGCCAGAATGGCACCACAGGGATAACCGCCTCCCAAAACCCACTTCCACCCGGGGATAAGCACACACGCACATCGGGTTGTGTGTGTGTGTGGTGCCGGTTGATTGCGCTCGGGCGGGTTCCCTGCTGAGGTCTCCGTATACAGGGTGTTGGCTGCTGCCTTTGCCGGCCGAAACCTCGGTTGTGTGGTCTCCGTTCTGGTTTTGATTGTGTTGATCGTGTTGGTTGTGTTTGTTGTGGTGCCGGTTGGGTATGGCGGTTTGGACCCGAGCCTGTAAGGACGGATCCGCACTTATGGTGTGGTGGTCGTCGCTTAACGATGCTCTCTTCGGTCTGGACCCTATCTGGGATTTCACACCGCACTTATGGTGTGGTGGTCGTCCCTTAACGATGCTCTCTTCGGTCTGGACCCTATCTGGGATTTCTCACGGATCCGCACTTATGGTGTGGTGGTCGTCGCTTAACGATGCTCTCTTCGGTCTGGACCCTATCTGGGATTTCTCACGCACACGTGTTGTTCGAGTTGTGTATGTATTTTGCGCCTGTGCAGGGCTGGGTTGGGGGCGGGTGGGGTGTCCATATATTTATCTATCTGGAGCGCATTCAGCCAGTCCCGCTCTTCCTCCCTCGGCAGAGGAGAGGGAGGGCGGTGCGGGGCGGGGTGCGCAGGGTGCCGTGCTGGTGTTGGAGGCGGCGTGTGACTCACCAGTGGTGGAGGTGGATGCGGGGGACGGCGAGCCAGAAGGTGAAGTGCGGCCGGTCTGCGGAAGGGGCTGGAGTGTCGTCTGAGGCATGTGAGCCCCCCCTCAAGGAGGCTGATGAGGTAGAGGAGCATGCCTCGCTCGCCCCGTCGGCATTGTTGGTGTGCTTGCGGGGGATCGATGGAGGTGGGACACCTCTCAAGGTCTGGGTAACGCTAAGGCCAATTTACATAAAAGTTCCGAGCTCCTAGATCGCGAGATATACACGTTTCAAGTTTACGCTTAAGTATGGTTAAGTATGGGCGGGAAATGGGCACGATAATCCCCCCCTCGTGGAGACAGATGGGGTGGGGGAGCATGCCTTGCTCGCCCCGAATACGCTGGAGACGTATCTGAGGGGGGTTGATGGAGGCGAGACGCATATGATCCCATGGGCGGCGTAAATTGTGCACCAGGTTTGCCCATGCCGCCATGCGCTACTCTTATGTTGCAAGGAAATATTTTTCCACCTTTCAAACAAGGTGGTGTAAGACTCTGAAGCTCATATGTACAGTCATTTGACTGTACGACGGCTTGAGGGTCCGAGTGGACCGGCCGGAGGTAAAGTGCGTGGGAATGGTTTGCCACGGATGCCTCCTTCGGCGTTAGGATGGGCGCCGTGCTGGACAAGTGTTGGTTCGCTGTGACCTGGGATTGGCTTCATGCTCAGCCCCGGTAGGTTTTCTTCCCAACATTCAGATCAAGGTTCGCACAGTTCTGGGACATTGGGTACCTGGATCTGTTTGATCTCTACTGGGCTTTATTGATTTTTGTGGGGTTCACACATCGAGGGGAAGTCTGTAGTTGTCCACATTGGCAACACATGTGCCATTACAGTAGGCAACTAGAGACGTAGAGAGGTGGTGGGCCCCTGCTGAGTTACTCCGGCAGGTGTTTTGGTTGTGTGTTCAGCATGTTATATAATTATATGCATGCTTCCCGCCTACATCGGCCCCAAGGACAATGCATACTACGTCGACCTACCTCCTTTCCAGGGGGCGGGTAGCGCAGTTCATGAGGAGGTTTAGGAAGGATAGGCATGTCTCGGTCTAGATCAATGAGGAGGGAGACGATTCGATGCTTCTGCCAAACACGTGGAGGCCCTTGGACATCATGTTCGAGCCGTTTACCGTTGACTGCTGTGCATCCCAGCTAGCACGGGACAAATTCTTCTTGCCTCGTGGAATGGACCAAGGAAGACGGCGCTGGGGCTATGGTCTTTTGTGGCCATAGCGCCTGGGGGAACCTTCCGTTTCCCGACTTCCTTCATATCCTATAGAGCTTTCAGAGGTTCAAGCATATGCAGCAGAGGAGTGCTACTGGGACCTTTTATTGTCCCCCGCTGGGAGGGGAACCCCAGCTACCAGCTGGTAGTCTCCCTTCCTGGTGTGTCCAGGGTAATGCGCCATTGGGGTCACGATGATTGGGTGCACGGAGCACCTTGTTCATAGTGCCCTCCCCGAAGGAGGGAGGGTACACCTACCGGGCGGGGGACAGTACTATATAGGTGGCCAAGCATGGTTGTCCACTTCTCCCCCGGTTGACTCAGAGCTCGCCGGGGTCAACATCTTGGTGAACATACAATCAGCTCGACTGGTTGGAGTCCCTCCCCGCCGTCTTCCGGTTTGAGTGTTACGATGCGGACACCCATGCCTCCTAATCCAGCACGGGTGTGCAGAGCTGCGTCTCCTTCTGCATCTCTGAGAAAAACAGGCAGGGGGTTCCTGGAGAAGATGTATCTGGCGGCTGACGAGATCTTGGTGAAGTGGACCTTGTTCGTAATCACTGACCGGGAGGTCAAGCCGTCCACTGCTAAGAAGTACACCTCGGGTGTGAGGGCCCTGCACCTTCAGCTATTGTTGTTGGACTCGGAGCTATTGTCGTTGGACTTGGCGCGTGTGAGCCTGATGCATATACTGTTGCTCGCCCCAATACCACGCCCCATTACCATGCCAAAACAAAAAGTGATCATAGCGCGAATAACACCACAAAAAGCAACAAATCATCACAGAGCAACATACATCAGATGTCCATCTCTTGCCGACAGAAATTATGCAAACAAAGAGCCTATCCTCACCCATGCTATCCATCACCAGTGGCTGTAAAAACAGGCATCCGAGTATGCATCAAAATCAGACACAGTTGTGGGTAGAGTGTGCCAAAAGTTGCAGCAGCTGTGAGAGCATGCCGCAGAGTATCCTGAAAGATCATGTACAGTTGTGGGGCGAGCGTGCCAATTATAGCACTGCCTGCGATGGGTCATGAATGTGAGTGGGTGTCCTCGGGTGATGGATGTGAGTGGGAGTGCTCGGGTGATGGATGTGAGTGGGAATAGTACTCGGTGCATCGATGTGAGTGGGAGTACTCGGTGCATCGATGTGAGTGGGAGTGCTCGGGTCATCGATGTGAATGGACTGCCTGGTCATGGATGTTAGTGGAGTGCCTGGTCACTGATATGAGTGGGTGTGCTCGGTCATGATGAGTGGAGAGTGCTCGGGTCATGGATGTGAGTGGAAGGGCTCAACGCGGATGTGAGTTGAGGGCTCGGGTCATGGATGAGTGGGTGTGGTCCATTACTCGATGACACGGGTGAAAGTGTTCAAATAAGTGGATGTGAGTGGGAGTGCCTGGCCATCGATGTGGAATGGGAGTGCTCGTCATGGATGTGAGCGGATGGGGAGGTTCGGTCATGGATGTGAGTGGGTATGGTCCGTCATCGATGATAATGGGTGAAAGTGCTCAATAAGTGACAGGAATGGGAGTGCTCGGGTCATGATATGAGCGGATATGCCTGGCCATTGATGAGAGTGGGAGTGATCGGGTCATCGATGTAGAGTGGGAGTGCTCGGTCATGATGAGTGGGAGTGCTTGGGTCATGGATGTGAGTGGGAGTGTTCGGGTCAGTGGATGTGAGGGTGTGCTCATGTCATAGGACGTGAGTGGGTGTGCTGGGGTCATGGATGTGAGTGGGGAGTGCTCGGGTCATGGATGTAAAGAGTGGGTGTGCTCGGGTCATGAATGTGAGTGGGAGTGCTCGAGTCATCGATGTAAAGAGTGGATGTGCTCGGGTCATCAATGCAAGATGGTTTGCTCAGGTCATCGATTTGCGTGGGAATGCAAAAAAATTGATTATTTAGACTAATAAGTGAACACACTTTGGGTCGCATGTATGTGGGGCCTAGCTCGATATTTTTCGTGAATTTTGTATTTGCAAGAAAGAGCAACGTAACCAGTGGTGACATCCAAAGCTCTGAAATAATAGTGGCCACACGATGTCGCCTCACTTCAAATGCATGGCAACAACGAATCGACTGCGACTTCGAGGACTTACCGCAGTCTTCGCCGTAAGAGGTGTAACACCCACAGTAAACACCGCTGCTGTACACATAGTTTGATCCACCGCAGTGACTTGCGCAAGCGTTGTCGCTGTCCGAGACGCCGATGTCAGAGCATTGTGTTTCTGCAGCAACACTTCCTGAGACGTTAAAAGTGAAGTGAAATTAAAAGTGCGGATTTCACGCAACACATGCGGTGGCACATTATACAAAGCAAAGTACTACGTGTACGCATTATGAGCGCATTCAAAATACTGAGTCAGAATGGACCCTATAAATGTTGCTGGCGTAACTGCACACTCTGTGAATCGACCCTACACATCGTTAGCGTATGTATCATCAGTCATCACAGGCCTCCCACAACCTTGAACGTCCGTCCTCGGGCATAATTCATATACCGAGGCCCCGCAACCCCAATCGCCTCCCCCCACGGATCCCCCAATTCCACGTCCTGGGCTTTACTCCAATGAGGGATGACACGCACGGTCTCTACGCGGCCTCCCTCTGGAAACTCGCAGCGTGGCAGGCTGTAAGGCTAACAGTGTGCACGGGGCGGGCAGGTGAAGATCGATGTTTCCCGTGCCCGGCTGCTGTGTCGGGTGCCGTGCGTCCTAAGACACGCTCAATGTGACGGGTAGTACGCACGCGTGACCTGCCTCAACTAAGTGGGACGGTTCTTCGTTAGTTCCTACGTGGCACGTCTGACTCACTAGAGAGCTCCAGATAACCTATATACGTGTTCCTCATTTTGTACTAAATCCTTTGATCCCCACCGGTGTGCGCGCATCAAGGTCTTGGTAACGCTAAGGCCAACGTACACAAAAGTTCCAAAAAGCTTTTTATTTCATAAACAGGTCGCCCAAAGCGATATGAACATATTGCGCACTTCGGAGATCGAATTGACCACCGTGCCGGACAGTTACAGCCGACACCACTCAGTTCCCACCCATACTTAAGCATACTTAAGCAGCGATACTTAAATTGCTTGTATCTCGCGATCTAGAAACTTGAACTTTTGTGTCATAGGTCCCAAGCGTTACCAAGACCTTAACATAGTGCAGCCGGTCTTCTGTGGCTACGGGGTGCCAAAGGAGTCGGTCCAGGGATAAGCACACACGCACATCGGGTTGTGTGTGTGTGTGGTGCCGGTTGATTGCGCTCGGGCGGGTTCCCTGCTGAGGTCTCCGTATACAGCAGGGTGTTGGCTGCTGCCTTTGCCGGCCGAAACCTCGGTTGTGTGGTCTCCGTTCTGGTTTTGATTGTGTTGATCGTGTTGGCTGTGTTTGTTGTGGTGCCGGTTGGGTATGGCGGTTTGGACCCGAGCCTGTAAGGACGGATCCGCACTTATGGTGTGGTGGTCGTCGCTTAACGATGCTCTCTTTGGTCTGGACCCTATCTGGGATTTCACACGCACACGTGTTGTTCGAGTTGTGTATGTATTTTGCGCCTGTGCAGGGGTGGGTTGGGGGCGGGTGGGGTGTCCATATTTATCTATCTGGAGCGCATTCAGCCAGTCCCGCTCTTCCTCCCTCGGCAGAGGAGAGGGAGGGCGATGCGGGGCGGGGTGCGCAGGGTGCCGTGCTGGTGTTGGAGGCGGCGTGTGACACACCAGTGGTGGAGGTGGATGCGGGGGACGGCGATCCGGAAGGTGAAGTGCGGCCGGTCTGCGGAAGGGGCTGGAGTGTCGTCTGAGGCATGTGAGCCCCCCCTCAAGGAGGCTGATGAGGTAGAGGAGCATGCCTCGCTCGCCCCGTCGGCATTGTTGGTGTGCTTGCGGGGGATCGATGGAGGTGGGACACCTCTCAAGGTCTGGGTAACGCTAAGGCCAATTTACATAAAAGTTCCGAGCTCCTAGATCGCGAGATATACACGTTTCAAGTTTACGCTTAAGTATGGTTAAGTATGGGCGGGAAATGGGCACGATAATCCCCCCCTCGTGGAGACAGATGGGGTGGGGGAGCATGCCTTGCTCGCCCCGAATACGCTGGAGACGTATCTGAGGGGGGTTGATGGAGGCGAGACGCATATGATCCCATGGGCGGCGTTAATTGTGCCCCAGGTTTGCCCATGCCGCCATGCGCTACTCTTATGTTGCAAGGAAATATTTTTCCACCTTTCAAACAAGGTGGTGTAAGACTGAAGCTCATATGCACAGTCATTTGACTGTACGACGGCTTGAGGGTCCGAGTGGACCGGCCGGAGGTAAAGTGCGTGGGAATGGTTTGCCACGGATGCCTCCTTTGGCGTTAGGATGGGCGCCGTGCTGGACAAGTGTTGGTTCGCTGTGACCTGGGATTGGCTTCATGCTCAGCCCCGGTAGGTTTTCTTCCCAACATTCAGATCAAGGTTCGCACAGTTCTGGGACATTGGGTACCTGGATCTGTTTGATCTCTACTGGGCTTTATTGATTTTTGTGGGGTTCACACATCGAGGGGAAGTCTGTAGTTGTCCACATTGGCAACACATGTGCCATTACAGTAGGCAACTAGAGACGTAGAGAGGTGGTGGGCCCCTGCTGAGTTACTCCGGCAGGTGTTTTGGTTGTGTGTTCAGCATGTTATATAATTATATGCATGCTTCCTGCCTACATCGGCCCCAAGGACAATGCATACTACGTCGACCTACCTCCTTTCCAGGGGGCGGGTAGCGCAGTTCATGAGGAGGTTTAGGAAGGATAGGCATGTCTCGGTCTAGATCAATGAGGAGGGAGACGATTCGATGCTTCTGCCAAACACGTGGAGGCCCTTGGACATCATGTTCGAGCCGTTTACCGTTGACTGCTGTGCATCCCAGCTAGCACGGGACAAATTCTTCTTGCCTCGTGGAATGGACCAAGGAAGACGGCGCTGGGGCTATGGTCTTTTGTGGCCATAGCGCCTGGGGGAACCTTCCGTTTCCCGACTTCCTTCATATCCTATAGAGCTTTCAGAGGTTCAAGCATATGCAGCAGAGGAGTGCTACTGGGACCTTTTATTGTCCCCCGCTGGGAGGGGAACCCCAGCTACCAGCTGGTAGTCTCCCTTCCTGGTGTGTCCAGGGTAATGCGCCATTGGGGTCACGATGATTGGGTGCACGGAGCACCTTGTTCATAGTGCCCTCCCCGAAGGAGGGAGGGTACACCTACCGGGCGGGGGACAGTACTATATAGGTGGCCAAGCATGGTTGTCCACTTCTCCCCCGGTTGACTCAGAGCTCGCCGGGGTCAACATCTTGGTGAACATACAATCAGCTCGACTGGTTGGAGTCCCTCCCCGCCGTCTTCCGGTTTGAGTGTTACGATGCGGACACCCATGCCTCCTAATCCAGCACGGGTGTGCAGAGCTGCGTCTCCTTCTGCATCTCTGAGAAAAACAGGCAGGGGGTTCCTGGAGAAGATGTATCTGGCGGCTGACGAGATCTTGGTGAAGTGGACCTTGTTCGTAATCACTGACCGGGAGGTCAAGCCGTCCACTGCTAAGAAGTACACCTCGGGTGTGAGGGCCCTGCACCTTCAGCTATTGTTGTTGGACTCGGAGCTATTGTCGTTGGACTTGGCGCGTGTGAGCCTGATGCATATACTGTTGCTCGCCCCAATACCACGCCCCATTACCATGCCAAAACAAAAAGTGATCATAGCGCGAATAACACCACAAAAAGCAACAAATCATCACAGAGCAACATACATCAGATGTCCATCTCTTGCCGACAGAAATTATGCAAACAAAGAGCCTATCCTCACCCATGGTATCCATCACCAGTGGCTGTAAAAACAGGCATCCGAGTATGCATCAAAATCAGACACAGTTGTGGGTAGAGTGTGCCAATAGTTGCAGCGGCTGTGAGAGCATGCCGCAGAGTATCCTGAAAGATCATGTACAGTTGTGGGGCGAGCGTGCCAATTATAGCACTGCCTGCGATGGGTCATGAATGTGAGTGGGTGTCCTCGGGTGATGGATGTGAGTGGGAGTAGTACTCGGTGCATCGATGTGAGTGGGAGTACTCGGTGCATCGATGTGAGTGGGAGTGCTCGGGTCATCGATGTGAATGGGACGGCTCGTGTCATGGATGTGAGTGGGAGTGCTCAATATCGGGAGCAGTGAGTGGGTGTGTGCCTGGTCATCGATGGAGTGGAGTGCTCGGGTCATGGATGTGAGTGGAGGGCTCGGGTCATGGATGTAAGTAAAAGGGCTCGGGTCATCGATGTGAGTGGGAGTGCTCTCGGGGTCATGGATGTGAGGGAGGGCCTGGTCATGGATGTGAGTGGGTGTGATCCGGTCATCGATGACACGGGTGAAAGTGTTCGTCATGGATGTGAGTGGGAGGCTCGGTCATCGATGAATGGGAGTGCTCGGCCTTGATGTGAGCGGATGGGAGGTTCGGGTCATGGATGAGAGTGGGTGTGGTCCCGGGTCATCGATGATAATGGGTGGAAAGTGCTGGTCATGGATGAACAGTGCTCGGGTCATCGATGTGAGCGGATGGGAGTGCCCAAGTCATTGATGAGAGTGGGAGGATCGTCATCGATGGTGAGTGGGAGTGCTCGGGTCATGGATGTGAGTGGAGTGCCTGGTCATCGATGGGAGTGGAGTGCCTGGTCATGGATGAGGGAGGGCTCGGGTCATGGATGTGAGTGGGTGTGGTCCGGTCATCGATGACACGGGTGAAAGTGCTCCGGTCATGGATGTGAGTGGGAGTGCTCGGGTCATCGATGTGAATGGGAGTGCTCGGGTCATGGATGTGAGCGGATGGGAGTGTTCGGGTCATGGATGTGAGTGGGTAAGTGGTCCGTCATCGATGATACGGTGAAAGTGCTCGGGTCATGGATGTGAATGGGAAAGTGTTCGGGTCATCGATGAGCGGATGGGAGTGCCCAAGTCATTGACAGAGTGGGAGTGATCATCATCGATGTAGAGAGAGTGGGAGTGCTCGGGTCATGGATGTGGAGCGGGAGTGCTTGGGTCATGGATGTGAGTGGAGTGCTCGGGTCATGGACGGGAGTGCGCAGCGCATGTCAGGACGGGAGTGGGCGGTGCTGGGGGTCATGGACGATGTGAGTGGGAGTGCTCGGGTCATGGATGTGAGTGGGAGTGCTCGAGTCATCGATGTAAAGAGTGGGTGTGCTCGGGTCATCAATGCAAGATGGTTTGCTCAGGTCATCGATTTGCGTGGGAATGCAAAAAAATTGATTATTTATTAGACTAATAAGTGAACACACTTTGGGTCGCATGCATGTGGGGCCTAGCTCGATATTTTTCGTGAATTTTGTATTTGCAATAAAGAACAACGTAACCAGTGGTGACATCCAAAGCTCTGAAATAATAGTGGCCACACGATGTCGCCTCACTTCAAATGCATGGCAACAACGAATCGACTTCGACTTCGAGGACTTACCGCAGTCTTCGCTGTAAGAGGTGAAACACCTACAGGCATCACCGCTGCTGTACATATAGTATGATCCACCGCAGTGACTTGCGCAAGCGTCGGCGTGGTCCGAGACGCCGATGTCAGAGCATTGTGTTTCTGCAGCAACACTTCCTGAGACGTTAAAAGTGAAGTGAAATTAAAAGTGCGGATTTCACGCAACACATGCGGTGGCACGTTATACAAAGCAAAGTACTACGTGTACGCATTATGAGCGCATTCAAAATACTGAGTCAGAATGGACCCTATAAATGTTGCTGGCGTAACTGCACACTCTGTGAATCGACCCTACACATCGTTAGCGTATGTATCATCAGTCATCACAGGCCTCCCACAACCTTGAACGTCCGTCCTCGGGCATAATTCATATACCGAGGCCCCGCAACCCCAATCGCCTCCCCACACGGATCCCCCAATTCCACGTCCTGGGCTTTACTCCAATGAGGGATGACACGCACGGTCTCTACGCGGCCTCCCTCTGGAAACTCGCAGCGTGGCAGGCTGTAAGGCTAACAGTGTGCACGGGGCGGGCAGGTGAAGATCGATGTTTCCCGTGCCCGGCTGCTGTGTCGGGTGCCATGGACCCTAAGACACGCTCAATGTGACGGGTAGTACGCACGCGTGACCTGCCTCAACTAAGTGGGACGGTTCTTCGTTAGTTCCTACGTGGCACGTCTGACTCACTAGAGAGCTCCAGATAACCTATATACGTGTTCCTCATTTTGTACTAAATCCTTTGATCCCCACCGGTGTGCGCGCATCAAGGTCTTGGTAACGCTAAGGCCAACGTACATAAAAGTTCCAAAAAGCTTTTTATTTCATAAACAGGTCGCCCAAAGCGATATGAACATATTGCGCACTTCGGAGATCGAATTGACCACCGTGCCGGACAGTTACAGCCGATACCACTCAGTTCCCACCCATACTTAAGCATACTTAAGCAGCGATACTTAAATTGCTTGTATCTCGCGATCTAGAAACTTGAACTTTTGTGTCATAGGTCCCAAGCGTTACCAAGACCTTAACATAGTGCAGCCGGTCTTCTGTGGCTACGGGGTGCCAAAGGAGTCGGTCCAGGGATAAGCACACACGCACATCGGGTTGTGTGTGTGTGTGGTGCCGGTTGATTGCGCTCGGGCGGGTTCCCTGCTGAGGTCTCCGTATACAGCAGGGTGTTGGCTGCTGCCTTTGCCGGCCGAAACCTCGGTTGTGTGGTCTCCGTTCTGGTTTTGATTGTGTTGATCGTGTTGGCTGTGTTTGTTGTGGTGCCGGTTGGGTATGGCGGTTTGGACCCGAGCTCGTAAGGACGGATCCGCACTTATGGTGTGGTGGTCGTCGCTTAACGATGCTCTCTTCGGTCTGGACCCTATCTGGGATTTCACACGCACACGTGTTGTTCGAGTTGTGTATGTATTTTGCGCCTGTGCAGGGGTGGGTTGGGGGCGGGTGGGGTGTCCATATTTATCTATCTGGAGCGCATTCAGCCAGTCCCGCTCTTCCTCCCTCGGCAGAGGAGAGGGAGGGCGATGCGGGGCGGGGTGCGCAGGGTGCCGTGCTGGTGTTGGAGGCGGCGTGTGACACACCAGTGGTGGAGGTGGATGCGGGGGACGGCGATCCGGAAGGTGAAGTGCGGCCGGTCTGCGGAAGGGGCTGGAGTGTCGTCTGAGGCATGTGAGCCCCCCCTCAAGGAGGCTGATGAGGTAGAGGAGCATGCCTCGCTCGCCCCGTCGGCATTGTTGGTGTGCTTGCGGGGGATCGATGGAGGTGGGACACCTCTCAAGGTCTGGGTAACGCTAAGGCCAATTTACATAAAAGTTCCGAGCTCCTAGATCGCGAGATATACACGTTTCAAGTTTACGCTTAAGTATGGTTAAGTATGGGCGGGAAATGGGCACGATAATCCCCCCCTCGTGGAGACAGATGGGGTGGGGGAGCATGCCTTGCTCGCCCCGAATACGCTGGAGACGTATCTGAGGGGGGTTGATGGAGGCGAGACGCATATGATCCCATGGGCGGCGTAAATTGTGCACCAGGTTTGCCCATGCCGCCATGCGCCACTCTTATGTTGCAAGGAAATATTTTCCCACCTTTCAAACAAGGTGGTGTAAGACTCTGAAGCTCATATGTACAGTCATTTGACTGTACGACGGCTGGAGGGTCCGAGTGGACCGGCCGGAGGTAAAGTGCGTGGGAATGGTTTGCCACGGATGCCTCCTTCGGCGTTAGGATGGGCGCCGTGCTGGACAAGTGTTGGTTCGCTGTGACCTGGGATTGGCTTCATGCTCAGCCCCGGTAGGTTTTCTTCCCAACATTCAGATCAAGGTTCACACAGTTCTGGGACATTGGGTACCTGGATCTGTTTGATCTCTACTGGGCTTTATTGATTTTTGTGGGGTTCACACATCGAGGGGAAGTCTGTAGTTGTCCACATTGGCAACACATGTGCCATTACAGTAGGCAACTAGAGACGTAGAGAGGTGGTGGGCCCCTGCTGAGTTACTCCGGCAGGTGTTTTGGTTGTGTGTTCAGCATGTTATATAATTATATGCATGCTTCCTGCCTACATCGGCCCCAAGGACAATGCATACTACGTCGACCTACCTCCTTTCCAGGGGGCGGGTAGCGCAGTTCATGAGGAGGTTTAGGAAGGATAGGCAGGTCTCGGTCTAGATCAATGAGGAGGGAGACGATTTGATGCTTCTGCCAAACACGTGGAGGCCCTTGGACATCATGTTCGAGCCGTTTACCGTTGACTGCTGTGCATCCCAGCTAGCACGGGACAAATTCTTCTTGCCTCGTGGAATGGACCAAGGAAGACGGCGCTGGGGCTATGGTCTTTTGTGGCCATAGCGCCTGGGGGAACCTTCCGTTTCCCGACTTCCTTCATATCCTATAGAGCTTTCAGAGGTTCAAGCATATGCAGCAGAGGAGTGCTACTGGGACCTTTTATTGTCCCCCGCTGGGAGGGGAACCCCAGCTACCAGCTGGTAGTCTCCCTTCCTGGTGTGTCCAGGGTAATGCGCCATTGGGGTCACGATGATTGGGTGCACGGAGCACCTTGTTCATAGTGCCCTCCCCGAAGGAGGGAGGGTACACCTACCGGGCGGGGGACAGTACTATATAGGTGGCCAAGCATGGTTGTCCACTTCTCCCCCGGTTGACTCGGAGCTCGCCGGGGTCAACATCTTGGTGAACATACAATCAGCTCGACTGGTTGGAGTCCCTCCCCGCCGTCTTCCGGTTTGAGTGTTACGATGCGGACACCCATGCCTCCTAATCCAGCACGGGTGTGCAGAGCTGCGTCTCCTTCTGCATCTCTGAGAAAAACAGGCAGGGGGTTCCTGGAGAAGATGTATCTGGCGGCTGACGAGATCTTGGTGAAGTGGACCTTGTTCGTAATCACTGACCGGGAGGTCAAGCCGTCCACTGCTAAGAAGTACACCTCGGGTGTGAGGGCCCTGCACCTTCAGCTATTGTTGTTGGACTCGGAGCTATTGTCGTTGGACTTGGCGCGTGTGAGCCTGATGCATATACTGTTGCTCGCCCCAATACCACGCCCCATTACCATGCCAAAACAAAAAGTGATCATAGCGCGAATAACACCACAAAAAGCAACAAATCATCACAGAGCAACATACATCAGATGTCCATCTCTTGCCGACAGAAATTATGCAAACAAAGAGCCTATCCTCACCCATGCTATCCATCACCAGTGGCTGTAAAAACAGGCATCCGAGTATGCATCAAAATCAGACACAGTTGTGGGTAGAGTGTGCCAAAAGTTGCAGCAGCTGTGAGAGCATGCCGCAGAGTATCCTGAAAGATCATGTACAGTTGTGGGGCGAGCGTGCCAATTATAGCACTGCCTGCGATGGGTCATGAATGTGAGTGGGTGTCCTCGGGTGATGGATGTGAGTGGGAGTGCTCGGGTGATGGATGTGAGTGGGAATAGTACTCGGTGCATCGATGTGAGTGGGAGTACTCGGTGCATCGATGTGAGTGGGAGTGCTCGGGTCATCGATGTGAATGGGACGGCTCGGGTCATGGATGTTAGTGGGAGTGCTGGTCATCGATATGAGTGGGTGTGCTCGGGTCATGGATGTGAGTGGGAGTGCTCGGGTCATGGATGTGAGTGGAAGGGCTCGGGTCATGGATGTGAGTTGGAGGGCTCGGGTCATGGATGTGAGTGGGTGTGGTCCGGTCATCGATGACACGGGTGAAAGTGCTCCGGTCATGGATGTGAGTGGGAGTGCTCGGGTCATCGATGTGAATGGGAGTGCTCGGGTCATGGATGTGAGCGGATGGGGTGTTCGGGTCATGGATGTGAGAGTGGGTATGGTCTAGGTCATCGTGTCTGGTGAAAGTCTTCCGGGTCATGGATGTGAATGGAGTGCTCGGGTCATGGATATGGCGGATGAGTGCCCAAGTCATTGATGAGAGTGGGAGTGATCGGGTCGCCGATGTAGAGAGTGGGAGTGCTCGGGTCATGGATGTGAGTGGGAGTGCTTGGGTCATGGATGTGAGAGTGGGAGTCTCGGGTCATGGATGTAGTGAAGGTGTGCTCATGTCATAGACGTGGTGGTGTGCTGAGGTCATGGATGACGGTGGGAGTGCTCGGGTCATGGATGTAAAGAGTGGGTGTGCTCGGGTCATGAATGTGAGTGGGAGTGCTCGAGTCATCGATGTAAAGAGTGGATGTGCTCGGGTCATCAATGCAAGATGGTTTGCTCAGGTCATCGATTTGCGTGGGAATGCAAAAAAATTGATTATTTAGACTAATAAGTGAACACACTTTGGGTCGCATGTATGTGGGGCCTAGCTCGATATTTTTCGTGAATTTTGTATTTGCAAGAAAGAGCAACGTAACCAGTGGTGACATCCAAAGCTCTGAAATAATAGTGGCCACACGATGTCGCCTCACTTCAAATGCATGGCAACAACGAATCGACTGCGACTTCGAGGACTTACCGCAGTCTTCGCCGTAAGAGGTGTAACACCCACAGTAAACACCGCTGCTGTACACATAGTTTGATCCACCGCAGTGACTTGCGCAAGCGTTGTCGCTGTCCGAGACGCCGATGTCAGAGCATTGTGTTTCTGCAGCAACACTTCCTGAGACGTTAAAAGTGAAGTGAAATTAAAAGTGCGGATTTCACGCAACACATGCGGTGGCACATTATACAAAGCAAAGTACTACGTGTACGCATTATGAGCGCATTCAAAATACTGAGTCAGAATGGACCCTATAAATGTTGCTGGCGTAACTGCACACTCTGTGAATCGACCCTACACATCGTTAGCGTATGTATCATCAGTCATCACAGGCCTCCCACAACCTTGAACGTCCGTCCTCGGGCATAATTCATATACCGAGGCCCCGCAACCCCAATCGCCTCCCCCCACGGATCCCCCAATTCCACGTCCTGGGCTTTACTCCAATGAGGGATGACACGCACGGTCTCTACGCGGCCTCCCTCTGGAAACTCGCAGCGTGGCAGGCTGTAAGGCTAACAGTGTGCACGGGGCGGGCAGGTGAAGATCGATGTTTCCCGTGCCCGGCTGCTGTGTCGGGTGCCGTGCGTCCTAAGACACGCTCAATGTGACGGGTAGTACGCACGCGTGACCTGCCTCAACTAAGTGGGACGGTTCTTCGTTAGTTCCTACGTGGCACGTCTGACTCACTAGAGAGCTCCAGATAACCTATATACGTGTTCCTCATTTTGTACTAAATCCTTTGATCCCCACCGGTGTGCGCGCATCAAGGTCTTGGTAACGCTAAGGCCAACGTACACAAAAGTTCCAAAAAGCTTTTTATTTCATAAACAGGTCGCCCAAAGCGATATGAACATATTGCGCACTTCGGAGATCGAATTGACCACCGTGCCGGACAGTTACAGCCGACACCACTCAGTTCCCACCCATACTTAAGCATACTTAAGCAGCGATACTTAAATTGCTTGTATCTCGCGATCTAGAAACTTGAACTTTTGTGTCATAGGTCCCAAGCGTTACCAAGACCTTAACATAGTGCAGCCGGTCTTCTGTGGCTACGGGGTGCCAAAGGAGTCGGTCCAGGGATAAGCACACACGCACATCGGGTTGTGTGTGTGTGTGGTGCCGGTTGATTGCGCTCGGGCGGGTTCCCTGCTGAGGTCTCCGTATACAGCAGGGTGTTGGCTGCTGCCTTTGCCGGCCGAAACCTCGGTTGTGTGGTCTCCGTTCTGGTTTTGATTGTGTTGATCGTGTTGGCTGTGTTTGTTGTGGTGCCGGTTGGGTATGGCGGTTTGGACCCGAGCCTGTAAGGACGGATCCGCACTTATGGTGTGGTGGTCGTCGCTTAACGATGCTCTCTTTGGTCTGGACCCTATCTGGGATTTCACACGCACACGTGTTGTTCGAGTTGTGTATGTATTTTGCGCCTGTGCAGGGGTGGGTTGGGGGCGGGTGGGGTGTCCATATTTATCTATCTGGAGCGCATTCAGCCAGTCCCGCTCTTCCTCCCTCGGCAGAGGAGAGGGAGGGCGATGCGGGGCGGGGTGCGCAGGGTGCCGTGCTGGTGTTGGAGGCGGCGTGTGACACACCAGTGGTGGAGGTGGATGCGGGGGACGGCGATCCGGAAGGTGAAGTGCGGCCGGTCTGCGGAAGGGGCTGGAGTGTCGTCTGAGGCATGTGAGCCCCCCCTCAAGGAGGCTGATGAGGTAGAGGAGCATGCCTCGCTCGCCCCGTCGGCATTGTTGGTGTGCTTGCGGGGGATCGATGGAGGTGGGACACCTCTCAAGGTCTGGGTAACGCTAAGGCCAATTTACATAAAAGTTCCGAGCTCCTAGATCGCGAGATATACACGTTTCAAGTTTACGCTTAAGTATGGTTAAGTATGGGCGGGAAATGGGCACGATAATCCCCCCCTCGTGGAGACAGATGGGGTGGGGGAGCATGCCTTGCTCGCCCCGAATACGCTGGAGACGTATCTGAGGGGGGTTGATGGAGGCGAGACGCATATGATCCCATGGGCGGCGTTAATTGTGCCCCAGGTTTGCCCATGCCGCCATGCGCTACTCTTATGTTGCAAGGAAATATTTTTCCACCTTTCAAACAAGGTGGTGTAAGACTGAAGCTCATATGCACAGTCATTTGACTGTACGACGGCTTGAGGGTCCGAGTGGACCGGCCGGAGGTAAAGTGCGTGGGAATGGTTTGCCACGGATGCCTCCTTTGGCGTTAGGATGGGCGCCGTGCTGGACAAGTGTTGGTTCGCTGTGACCTGGGATTGGCTTCATGCTCAGCCCCGGTAGGTTTTCTTCCCAACATTCAGATCAAGGTTCGCACAGTTCTGGGACATTGGGTACCTGGATCTGTTTGATCTCTACTGGGCTTTATTGATTTTTGTGGGGTTCACACATCGAGGGGAAGTCTGTAGTTGTCCACATTGGCAACACATGTGCCATTACAGTAGGCAACTAGAGACGTAGAGAGGTGGTGGGCCCCTGCTGAGTTACTCCGGCAGGTGTTTTGGTTGTGTGTTCAGCATGTTATATAATTATATGCATGCTTCCTGCCTACATCGGCCCCAAGGACAATGCATACTACGTCGACCTACCTCCTTTCCAGGGGGCGGGTAGCGCAGTTCATGAGGAGGTTTAGGAAGGATAGGCATGTCTCGGTCTAGATCAATGAGGAGGGAGACGATTCGATGCTTCTGCCAAACACGTGGAGGCCCTTGGACATCATGTTCGAGCCGTTTACCGTTGACTGCTGTGCATCCCAGCTAGCACGGGACAAATTCTTCTTGCCTCGTGGAATGGACCAAGGAAGACGGCGCTGGGGCTATGGTCTTTTGTGGCCATAGCGCCTGGGGGAACCTTCCGTTTCCCGACTTCCTTCATATCCTATAGAGCTTTCAGAGGTTCAAGCATATGCAGCAGAGGAGTGCTACTGGGACCTTTTATTGTCCCCCGCTGGGAGGGGAACCCCAGCTACCAGCTGGTAGTCTCCCTTCCTGGTGTGTCCAGGGTAATGCGCCATTGGGGTCACGATGATTGGGTGCACGGAGCACCTTGTTCATAGTGCCCTCCCCGAAGGAGGGAGGGTACACCTACCGGGCGGGGGACAGTACTATATAGGTGGCCAAGCATGGTTGTCCACTTCTCCCCCGGTTGACTCAGAGCTCGCCGGGGTCAACATCTTGGTGAACATACAATCAGCTCGACTGGTTGGAGTCCCTCCCCGCCGTCTTCCGGTTTGAGTGTTACGATGCGGACACCCATGCCTCCTAATCCAGCACGGGTGTGCAGAGCTGCGTCTCCTTCTGCATCTCTGAGAAAAACAGGCAGGGGGTTCCTGGAGAAGATGTATCTGGCGGCTGACGAGATCTTGGTGAAGTGGACCTTGTTCGTAATCACTGACCGGGAGGTCAAGCCGTCCACTGCTAAGAAGTACACCTCGGGTGTGAGGGCCCTGCACCTTCAGCTATTGTTGTTGGACTCGGAGCTATTGTCGTTGGACTTGGCGCGTGTGAGCCTGATGCATATACTGTTGCTCGCCCCAATACCACGCCCCATTACCATGCCAAAACAAAAAGTGATCATAGCGCGAATAACACCACAAAAAGCAACAAATCATCACAGAGCAACATACATCAGATGTCCATCTCTTGCCGACAGAAATTATGCAAACAAAGAGCCTATCCTCACCCATGGTATCCATCACCAGTGGCTGTAAAAACAGGCATCCGAGTATGCATCAAAATCAGACACAGTTGTGGGTAGAGTGTGCCAATAGTTGCAGCGGCTGTGAGAGCATGCCGCAGAGTATCCTGAAAGATCATGTACAGTTGTGGGGCGAGCGTGCCAATTATAGCACTGCCTGCGATGGGTCATGAATGTGAGTGGGTGTCCTCGGGTGATGGATGTGAGTGGGAGTAGTACTCGGTGCATCGATGTGAGTGGGAGTACTCGGTGCATCGATGTGAGTGGGAGTGCTCGGGTCATCGATGTGAATGGGACGGCTCGTGTCATGGATGTGAGTGGGAGTGCTCGGGTCATCGATATGAGTGGTGTGCTCGGGTCATCGATGCCAGTGGGAGTGCTCGGGTCATGAATGTGAGTGGGAGGAGCTCGGGTCATGGATGTAAGTAAAGGGCTCGGGTCATCGATGTGAGTGGGAGTGCTCCGGGTCATGGATGTGAGTGGGAGGGCTCGGGTCATGGATGTGAGTGGGTGTGATCCGATTCATCGATGACACGGGTGAAAGTGCTCCGGTCATGGATGTGAGTAGGATGCCGGGTCATCGATGTGAATGGGAGTGTGGGTCATGGATGTGACGGATAGGAGTGTTCGGGTCATGGATGAGAGTGGGTGTGGTCAGGTCATCGATGATACGGGTGAAAGTGCTCGGGTCATGGATGGCAGATGGGAGTGCTCGGGTCATCGATGTGGCGGATGGGAGTGCCCAAGTCATTGATGAGAGTGGGGTGATCGGGTCATCGATGTAGAGAGTGGAGTGCTCGGGTCATGGATGTGAGTGGGAGGAGTGCTCGGGTCATCGATGTGAGTGGGAAGTGCTGGTCATGGATGTGAGTGGGAGCTCAGGTCATGAATGTGAGTGGGTGGTCCGGTCATCGATGACAGGTGAAAGTCTCCGGTCATGGATGTGAGTGAAGTGCTCGGGTCATCGATGTGAATGAAGTGCTCGGGTCATGGATGTGGCGGATAGGAGTGTTGGGTCATGGATGTGAGTGGGTATGGTCCGGTCATCGATGATACGGGTGAAAGTGCTCGGGTCATGGATGTGAATGGGAGTGCTCGGGTCATCGATGTGAGCGGATGGGAGTGCCCAAGTCATTGATGAGAGTGGGAGTGATCGGGTCATGATCTTGAAATTGAAGCCAGCTTTCGGGTCATGGATGTGAGTGAGTGCTTGGGTCATGGATGTGATGGGAGTGCTGGTCATGGACGTGAGTGCGTGTGCGCATGTCATGAACGCGTGAGTGGGTGTGCTGGGGTCATGGACGATGTGAGTGGGAGTGCTCGGGTCATGGATGTGAGTGGGAGTGCTCGAGTCATCGATGTAAAGAGTGGGTGTGCTCGGGTCATCAATGCAAGATGGTTTGCTCAGGTCATCGATTTGCGTGGGAATGCAAAAAAATTGATTATTTATTAGACTAATAAGTGAACACACTTTGGGTCGCATGCATGTGGGGCCTAGCTCGATATTTTTCGTGAATTTTGTATTTGCAATAAAGAACAACGTAACCAGTGGTGACATCCAAAGCTCTGAAATAATAGTGGCCACACGATGTCGCCTCACTTCAAATGCATGGCAACAACGAATCGACTTCGACTTCGAGGACTTACCGCAGTCTTCGCTGTAAGAGGTGAAACACCTACAGGCATCACCGCTGCTGTACATATAGTATGATCCACCGCAGTGACTTGCGCAAGCGTCGGCGTGGTCCGAGACGCCGATGTCAGAGCATTGTGTTTCTGCAGCAACACTTCCTGAGACGTTAAAAGTGAAGTGAAATTAAAAGTGCGGATTTCACGCAACACATGCGGTGGCACGTTATACAAAGCAAAGTACTACGTGTACGCATTATGAGCGCATTCAAAATACTGAGTCAGAATGGACCCTATAAATGTTGCTGGCGTAACTGCACACTCTGTGAATCGACCCTACACATCGTTAGCGTATGTATCATCAGTCATCACAGGCCTCCCACAACCTTGAACGTCCGTCCTCGGGCATAATTCATATACCGAGGCCCCGCAACCCCAATCGCCTCCCCACACGGATCCCCCAATTCCACGTCCTGGGCTTTACTCCAATGAGGGATGACACGCACGGTCTCTACGCGGCCTCCCTCTGGAAACTCGCAGCGTGGCAGGCTGTAAGGCTAACAGTGTGCACGGGGCGGGCAGGTGAAGATCGATGTTTCCCGTGCCCGGCTGCTGTGTCGGGTGCCATGGACCCTAAGACACGCTCAATGTGACGGGTAGTACGCACGCGTGACCTGCCTCAACTAAGTGGGACGGTTCTTCGTTAGTTCCTACGTGGCACGTCTGACTCACTAGAGAGCTCCAGATAACCTATATACGTGTTCCTCATTTTGTACTAAATCCTTTGATCCCCACCGGTGTGCGCGCATCAAGGTCTTGGTAACGCTAAGGCCAACGTACACAAAAGTTCCAAAAAGCTTTTTATTTCATAAACAGGTCGCCCAAAGCGATATGAACATATTGCGCACTTCGGAGATCGAATTGACCACCGTGCCGGACAGTTACAGCCGATACCACTCAGTTCCCACCCATACTTAAGCATACTTAAGCAGCGATACTTAAATTACTTGCATCTCGCGATCTAGAAACTTGAACTTTTGTGTCATAGGTCCCAAGCGTTACCAAGACCTTAACATAGTGCAGCCGGTCTTCTGTGGCTACGGGGTGCCAAAGGAGTCGGTCCAGGGATAAGCACACACGCACATCGGGTTGTGTGTGTGTGTGGTGCCGGTTGATTGCGCTCGGGCGGGTTCCCTGCTGAGGTCTCCGTATACAGCAGGGTGTTGGCTGCTGCCTTTGCCGGCCGAAACCTCGGTTGTGTGGTCTCCGTTCTGGTTTTGATTGTGTTGATCGTGTTGGCTGTGTTTGTTGTGGTGCCGGTTGGGTATGGCGGTTTGGACCCGAGCCTGTAAGGACGGATCCGCACTTATGGTGTGGTGGTCGTCGCTTAACGATGCTCTCTTTGGTCTGGACCCTATCTGGGATTTCACACGCACACGTGTTGTTCGAGTTGTGTATGTATTTTGCGCCTGTGCAGGGGTGGGTTGGGGGCGGGTGGGGTGTCCATATTTATCTATCTGGAGCGCATTCAGCCAGTCCCGCTCTTCCTCCCTCGGCAGAGGAGAGGGAGGGCGATGCGGGGCGGGGTGCGCAGGGTGCCGTGCTGGTGTTGGAGGCGGCGTGTGACACACCAGTGGTGGAGGTGGATGCGGGGGACGGCGATCCGGAAGGTGAAGTGCGGCCGGTCTGCGGAAGGGGCTGGAGTGTCGTCTGAGGCATGTGAGCCCCCCCTCAAGGAGGCTGATGAGGTAGAGGAGCATGCCTCGCTCGCCCCGTCGGCATTGTTGGTGTGCTTGCGGGGGATCGATGGAGGTGGGACACCTCTCAAGGTCTGGGTAACGCTAAGGCCAATTTACATAAAAGTTCCGAGCTCCTAGATCGCGAGATATACACGTTTCAAGTTTACGCTTAAGTATGGTTAAGTATGGGCGGGAAATGGGCACGATAATCCCCCCCTCGTGGAGACAGATGGGGTGGGGGAGCATGCCTTGCTCGCCCCGAATACGCTGGAGACGTATCTGAGGGGGGTTGATGGAGGCGAGACGCATATGATCCCATGGGCGGCGTAAATTGTGCACCAGGTTTGCCCATGCCGCCATGCGCCACTCTTATGTTGCAAGGAAATATTTTCCCACCTTTCAAACAAGGTGGTGTAAGACTCTGAAGCTCATATGTACAGTCATTTGACTGTACGACGGCTGGAGGGTCCGAGTGGACCGGCCGGAGGTAAAGTGCGTGGGAATGGTTTGCCACGGATGCCTCCTTCGGCGTTAGGATGGGCGCCGTGCTGGACAAGTGTTGGTTCGCTGTGACCTGGGATTGGCTTCATGCTCAGCCCCGGTAGGTTTTCTTCCCAACATTCAGATCAAGGTTCACACAGTTCTGGGACATTGGGTACCTGGATCTGTTTGATCTCTACTGGGCTTTATTGATTTTTGTGGGGTTCACACATCGAGGGGAAGTCTGTAGTTGTCCACATTGGCAACACGTGTGCCATTACAGTAGGCAACTAGAGACGTAGAGAGGTGGTGGGCCCCTGCTGAGTTACTCCGGCAGGTGTTTTGGTTGTGTGTTCAGCATGTTATATAATTATATGCATGCTTCCTGCCTACATCGGCCCCAAGGACAATGCATACTACGTCGACCTACCTCCTTTCCAGGGGGCGGGTAGCGCAGTTCATGAGGAGGTTTAGGAAGGATAGGCAGGTCTCGGTCTAGATCAATGAGGAGGGAGACGATTTGATGCTTCTGCCAAACACGTGGAGGCCCTTGGACATCATGTTCGAGCCGTTTACCGTTGACTGCTGTGCATCCCAGCTAGCACGGGACAAATTCTTCTTGCCTCGTGGAATGGACCAAGGAAGACGGCGCTGGGGCTATGGTCTTTTGTGGCCATAGCGCCTGGGGGAACCTTCCGTTTCCCGACTTCCTTCATATCCTATAGAGCTTTCAGAGGTTCAAGCATATGCAGCAGAGGAGTGCTACTGCTGGGACCTTTTATTGTCCCCCGCTGGGAGGGGAACCCCAGCTACCAGCTGGTAGTCTCCCTTCCTGGTGTGTCCAGGGTAATGCGCCATTGGGGTCACGATGATTGGGCGCACGGAGCACCTTGTTCATAGTGCCCTCCCCGAAGGAGGGAGGGTACACCTACCGGGCGGGGGACACTACTATATAGGTGGCCAAGCATGGTTGTCCACTTCTCCCCCGGTTGACTCGGAGCTCGCCGGGGTCAACATCTTGGTGAACATACAATCAGCTCGACTGGTTGGAGTCCCTCACCGCCGTCTTCCGGTTTGAGTGTTACGATGCGAACACCCATGCCTCCTAATCCAGCACGGGTGTGCAGAGCTGCGCCTCCTTCTGCATCTCTGAGAAAAGCAGGCAGGGGGTTCCTGGAGAAGATGTATCTGGCGGCTGACGAGATCTTGGTGAAGTGGACCTTGTTCGTAATCACTGACCGGGAGGTCAAGCCGTCCACTGCTAAGAAGAAGTACACCTCGGGTGTGAGGGCCCTGCACCTTCAGCTATTGTTGTTGGACTCGGAGCTATTGTCGTTGGACTTGGCGCGTGTGAGCCTGATGCATATACTGTTGCTCGCCCCAATACCACGCCCCATTACCATGCCAAAACAAAAAGTGATCATAGCGCGAATAACACCACAAAAAGCAACAAATCATCACAGAGCAACATACATCAGATGTCCATCTCTTGCCGACAGAAATTATGCAAACAAAGAGCCTATCCTCACCCATGCTATCCATCACCAGTGGCTGTAAAAACAGGCATCCGAGTATGCATCAAAATCAGACACAGTTGTGGGTAGAGTGTGCCAATAGTTGCAGCGACTGTGAGAGCATGCCGCAGAGTATCCTGAAAGATCATGTACAGTTGTGGGGTGAGCGTGCCAATTATAGCACTGCCTGCGATGGGTCATGGATGTGAGTGGGTGTCCTCGGGTCATGGATGCGAGTGGGAATAGTACTCGGTGCATCGATGTGAGTGGCAGTACTCGGTGCCTGGATGTGAGTGGGAGTCATGGATGAGTGCTCGGGTCATCGATGTGAATGGGACGGCTCGGGTCATGGATGTTAGTGGGAGTGCTCGGGTCATCGATATGAGTGGAGTGTGCTCGGGTCATGGATGTGAGGGGTGCTCGGGTCATGGATGTGAGTGGGAGTGCTCGGGTCATGGATGTGAATGGGAGGGCTGGTCATGGATGAGTGGGTGTGGTCCGGTCATCGATGACACGGGTGAAAGTGCTCCGGTCATGGATGTGAGTGGGAGTGCTCGGGTCATCGATGTGAATGGGAGTGCTCGGGTCATGGATGTGAGGCGGATGGGTGCTCGGGTCATGGATGTGAGTGGGTATGGTCCGGTCATCGATGATACGGGTGAAAGTGCTCGGGTCATGGATGTGAATGGGAGTGCTCGGGTCATCGATGTGAGCGGATGGGAGTGCCCAAGTCATTGATGAGAGTGGGAGTGATCGGGTCATCGATGTAGAGAGTGGGAGTGCTCGGGTCATGGATGTGAGTGGGAGTGCTTGGGTCATGGATGTGAGTGGGAGTGCTCGGGTTATGGATGTGAGTGGGTGTGCTCATGTCATAGACGTGAGTGGGTGTGCTGGGGTCATGGACGATGTGAGTGGGAGTGCTCGGGTCATGGATGTAAAGAGTGGGTGTGCTCGGGTCATGAATGTGAGTGGGAGTGCTCGAGTCATCGATGTAAAGAGTGGATGTGCTCGGGTCATCAATGCAAGATGGTTTGCTCAGGTCATCGATTTGCGTGGGAATGCAAAAAAATTGATTATTTAGACTAATAAGTGAACACACTTTGGGTCGCATGTATGTGGGGCCTAGCTCGATATTTTTCGTGAATTTTGTATTTGCAAGAAAGAGCAACGTAACCAGTGGTGACATCCAAAGCTCTGAAATAATAGTGGCCACACGATGTCGCCTCACTTCAAATGCATGGCAACAACGAATCGACTGCGACTTCGAGGACTTACCGCAGTCTTCGCCGTAAGAGGTGTAACACCCACAGTAAACACCGCTGCTGTACACATAGTTTGATCCACCGCAGTGACTTGCGCAAGCGTTGTCGCTGTCCGAGACGCCGATGTCAGAGCATTGTGTTTCTGCAGCAACACTTCCTGAGACGTTAAAAGTGAAGTGAAATTAAAAGTGCGGATTTCACGCAACACATGCGGTGGCACATTATACAAAGCAAAGTACTACGTGTACGCATTATGAGCGCATTCAAAATACTGAGTCAGAATGGACCCTATAAATGTTGCTGGCGTAACTGCACACTCTGTGAATCGACCCTACACATCGTTAGCGTATGTATCATCAGTCATCACAGGCCTCCCACAACCTTGAACGTCCGTCCTCGGGCATAATTCATATACCAAGGCCCCGTGACCCCAATCGCCTCCCCACACGGATCCCCCAATTCCACGTCCTGGGCTTTACTCCAATGAGGGATGACACGCACGGTCTCTACGCGGCCTCCCTCTGGAAACTCGCAGCGTGGCAGGCTGTAAGGCTAACAGTGTGCACGGGGCGGGCAGGTGAAGATCGATGTTTCCCGTGCCCGGCTGCTGTGTCGGGTGCCGTGCGTCCTAAGACACGCTCAATGTGACGGGTAGTACGCACGCGTGACCTGCCTCAACTAAGTGGGACGGTTCTTCGTTAGTTCCTACGTGGCACGTCTGACTCACTAGAGAGCTCCAGATAACCTATATACGTGTTCCTCATTTTGTACTAAATCCTTTGATCCCCACCGGTGTGCGCGCATCAAGGTCTTGGTAACGCTAAGGCCAACGTACACAAAAGTTCCAAAAAGCTTTTTATTTCATAAACAGGTCGCCCAAAGCGATATGAACATATTGCGCACTTCGGAGATCGAATTGACCACCGTGCCGGACAGTTACAGCCGATACCACTCAGTTCCCACCCATACTTAAGCATACTTAAGCAGCGATACTTAAATTGCTTGTATCTCGCGATCTAGAAACTTGAACTTTTGTGTCATAGGTCCCAAGCGTTACCAAGACCTTAACATAGTGCAGCCGGTCTTCTGTGGCTACGGGGTGCCAAAGGAGTCGGTCCAGGGATAAGCACACACGCACATCGGGTTGTGTGTGTGTGTGGTGCCGGTTGATTGCGCTCGGGCGGGTTCCCTGCTGAGGTCTCCGTATACAGGGTGTTGGCTGCTGCCTTTGCCGGCCGAAACCTCGGTTGTGTGGTCTCCGTTCTGGTTTTGATTGTGTTGATCGTGTTGGTTGTGTTTGTTGTGGTGCCGGTTGGGTATGGCGGTTTGGACCCGAGCCTGTAAGGACGGATCCGCACTTATGGTGTGGTGGTCGTCGCTTAACGATGCTCTCTTCGGTCTGGACCCTATCTGGGATTTCACACGCACACGTGTTGTTCGAGTTGTGTATGTATTTTGCGCCTGTGCAGGGGTGGGTTGGGGGCGGGTGGGGTGTCCATATTTATCTATCTGGAGCGCATTCAGCCAGTCCCGCTCTTCCTCCCTCGGCAGAGGAGAGGGAGGGCGATGCGGGGCGGGGTGCGCAGGGTGCCGTGCTGGTGTTGGAGGCGGCGTGTGACACACCAGTGGTGGAGGTGGATGCGGGGGACGGCGATCCGGAAGGTGAAGTGCGGCCGGTCTGCGGAAGGGGCTGGAGTGTCGTCTGAGGCATGTGAGCCCCCCCTCAAGGAGGCTGATGAGGTAGAGGAGCATGCCTCGCTCGCCCCGTCGGCATTGTTGGTGTGCTTGCGGGGGATCGATGGAGGTGGGACACCTCTCAAGGTCTGGGTAACGCTAAGGCCAATTTACATAAAAGTTCCGAGCTCCTAGATCGCGAGATATACACGTTTCAAGTTTACGCTTAAGTATGGTTAAGTATGGGCGGGAAATGGGCACGATAATCCCCCCCTCGTGGAGACAGATGGGGTGGGGGAGCATGCCTTGCTCGCCCCGAATACGCTGGAGACGTATCTGAGGGGGGTTGATGGAGGCGAGACGCATATGATCCCATGGGCGGCGTTAATTGTGCCCCAGGTTTGCCCATGCCGCCATGCGCTACTCTTATGTTGCAAGGAAATATTTTTCCACCTTTCAAACAAGGTGGTGTAAGACTGAAGCTCATATGCACAGTCATTTGACTGTACGACGGCTTGAGGGTCCGAGTGGACCGGCCGGAGGTAAAGTGCGTGGGAATGGTTTGCCACGGATGCCTCCTTTGGCGTTAGGATGGGCGCCGTGCTGGACAAGTGTTGGTTCGCTGTGACCTGGGATTGGCTTCATGCTCAGCCCCGGTAGGTTTTCTTCCCAACATTCAGATCAAGGTTCGCACAGTTCTGGGACATTGGGTACCTGGATCTGTTTGATCTCTACTGGGCTTTATTGATTTTTGTGGGGTTCACACATCGAGGGGAAGTCTGTAGTTGTCCACATTGGCAACACATGTGCCATTACAGTAGGCAACTAGAGACGTAGAGAGGTGGTGGGCCCCTGCTGAGTTACTCCGGCAGGTGTTTTGGTTGTGTGTTCAGCATGTTATATAATTATATGCATGCTTCCTGCCTACATCGGCCCCAAGGACAATGCATACTACGTCGACCTACCTCCTTTCCAGGGGGCGGGTAGCGCAGTTCATGAGGAGGTTTAGGAAGGATAGGCATGTCTCGGTCTAGATCAATGAGGAGGGAGACGATTCGATGCTTCTGCCAAACACGTGGAGGCCCTTGGACATCATGTTCGAGCCGTTTACCGTTGACTGCTGTGCATCCCAGCTAGCACGGGACAAATTCTTCTTGCCTCGTGGAATGGACCAAGGAAGACGGCGCTGGGGCTATGGTCTTTTGTGGCCATAGCGCCTGGGGGAACCTTCCGTTTCCCGACTTCCTTCATATCCTATAGAGCTTTCAGAGGTTCAAGCATATGCAGCAGAGGAGTGCTACTGGGACCTTTTATTGTCCCCCGCTGGGAGGGGAACCCCAGCTACCAGCTGGTAGTCTCCCTTCCTGGTGTGTCCAGGGTAATGCGCCATTGGGGTCACGATGATTGGGTGCACGGAGCACCTTGTTCATAGTGCCCTCCCCGAAGGAGGGAGGGTACACCTACCGGGCGGGGGACAGTACTATATAGGTGGCCAAGCATGGTTGTCCACTTCTCCCCCGGTTGACTCGGAGCTCGCCGGGGTCAACATCTTGGTGAACATACAATCAGCTCGACTGGTTGGAGTCCCTCCCCGCCGTCTTCCGGTTTGAGTGTTACGATGCGGACACCCATGCCTCCTAATCCAGCACGGGTGTGCAGAGCTGCGTCTCCTTCTGCATCTCTGAGAAAAACAGGCAGGGGGTTCCTGGAGAAGATGTATCTGGCGGCTGACGAGATCTTGGTGAAGTGGACCTTGTTCGTAATCACTGACCGGGAGGTCAAGCCGTCCACTGCTAAGAAGTACACCTCGGGTGTGAGGGCCCTGCACCTTCAGCTATTGTTGTTGGACTCGGAGCTATTGTCGTTGGACTTGGCGCGTGTGAGCCTGATGCATATACTGTTGCTCGCCCCAATACCACGCCCCATTACCATGCCAAAACAAAAAGTGATCATAGCGCGAATAACACCACAAAAAGCAACAAATCATCACAGAGCAACATACATCAGATGTCCATCTCTTGCCGACAGAAATTATGCAAACAAAGAGCCTATCCTCACCCATGCTATCCATCACCAGTGGCTGTAAAAACAGGCATCCGAGTATGCATCAAAATCAGACACAGTTGTGGGTAGAGTGTGCCAAAAGTTGCAGCAGCTGTGAGAGCATGCCGCAGAGTATCCTGAAAGATCATGTACAGTTGTGGGGCGAGCGTGCCAATTATAGCACTGCCTGCGATGGGTCATGAATGTGAGTGGGTGTCCTCGGGTGATGGATGTGAGTGGGAGTGCTCGGGTGATGGATGTGAGTGGGAATAGTACTCGGTGCATCGATGTGAGTGGGAGTACTCGGTGCATCGATGTGAGTGGGAGTGCTCGGGTCATCGATGTGAATGGGACGGCTCGTGTCCTCGGGTCATGGATGTTAGTGGGAGTGCTCGGGTCATCGATATGAGTGGGTGTGCTCGGGTCATGGATGTGAATGGGAGTGCTCGGGTCATGGATGAGTGGGAGTGCTCGGGTCATGGATGTGAATGGAGGGGGTCATGGATGTGAGTGGGTGTGGTCCGGTCATCGATGACACGGGTGAAAGTGCTCCGGTCATGGATGTGAGTGGGAGTGCTCGGGTCATCGATGTGAATGGGAGTGCTCGGGTCATGGATGTGAGCGGATGGGAGTGCTCGGTCATGGATGTGAGTGGGTATGGTCCGGTCATCGATGATACGGGTGAAAGTGCTCGGGTCATGGATGTGAATGGGAGTGCTCGGGTCATCGATGTGAGCGGATGGGAGTGCCCAAGTCATTGATGAGAGTGGGAGTGATCGGGTCATCGATGTAGAGAGTGGGAGTGCTCGGGTCATGGATGTGAGTGGGAGTGCTTGGGTCATGGATGTGAGTGGGAGTGCTCGGGTCATGGATGTGAGTGGGTGTGCTCATGTCATAGACGTGAGTGGGTGTGCTGGGGTCATGGATGTGAGTGGGAGTGCTCGGGTCATGGATGTAAAGAGTGGGTGTGCTCGGGTCATGAATGTGAGTGGGAGTGCTCGAGTCATCGATGTAAAGAGTGGATGTGCTCGGGTCATCAATGCAAGATGGTTTGCTCAGGTCATCGATTTGCGTGGGAATGCAAAAAAATTGATTATTTAGACTAATAAGTGAACACACTTTGGGTCGCATGTATGTGGGGCCTAGCTCGATATTTTTCGTGAATTTTGTATTTGCAAGAAAGAGCAACGTAACCAGTGGTGACATCCAAAGCTCTGAAATAATAGTGGCCACACGATGTCGCCTCACTTCAAATGCATGGCAACAACGAATCGACTGCGACTTCGAGGACTTACCGCAGTCTTCGCCGTAAGAGGTGTAACACCCACAGTAAACACCGCTGCTGTACACATAGTTTGATCCACCGCAGTGACTTGCGCAAGCGTTGTCGCTGTCCGAGACGCCGATGTCAGAGCATTGTGTTTCTGCAGCAACACTTCCTGAGACGTTAAAAGTGAAGTGAAATTAAAAGTGCGGATTTCACGCAACACATGCGGTGGCACATTATACAAAGCAAAGTACTACGTGTACGCATTATGAGCGCATTCAAAATACTGAGTCAGAATGGACCCTATAAATGTTGCTGGCGTAACTGCACACTCTGTGAATCGACCCTACACATCGTTAGCGTATGTATCATCAGTCATCACAGGCCTCCCACAACCTTGAACGTCCGTCCTCGGGCATAATTCATATACCGAGGCCCCGTGACCCCAATCGCCTCCCCACACGGATCCCCCAATTCCACGTCCTGGGCTTCACTCCAATGAGGGATGGCACGCACGGTCTCTACGCGGCCTCCCTCTGGAAACTCGCAGCGTGGCAGGCTGTAAGGCTAACAGTGTGCACGGGGCGGGCAGGTGAAGATCGATGTTTCCCGTGCCCGGCTGCTGTGTCGGGTGCCGTGCGTCCTAAGACACGCTCAATGTGACGGGTAGTACGCACGCGTGGCCTGCCTCAACTAAGTGGGACGGTTCTTCGTTAGTTCCTACGTGGCACGTCTGACTCACTAAAGAGCTCCAGATAACCTATATTATACGTGTTCCTCATTTTGTACTAAATCCTTTGATCCCCACCGGTGTGGGCGCATCAAGGTCTTGGTAACGCTAAGGCCAACGTACACAAAAGTTCCAAAAAGCTTTTTATTTCATAAACAGGTCGCCCAAAGCGATATGAACATATTGCGCACTTCGGAGATCGAATTGACCACCGTGCCGGGCAGTTACAGCCGATACCACTCAGTTCCCACCCATACTTAAGCATACTTAAAGCAGCGATACTTAAATTGCTTGTATCTCGCGATCTAGAAACTTGAACTTTTGTGTCATAGGTCCCAAGCGTTACCAAGTACGCTTCTGTGGCTACGGGGTGCCAAAGGAGTCGGTCCAGGGATAAGCACACACACACATCGGGTTGTGTGTGTGTGTGGTGCCGGTTGATTGCGCTCGGGGTTCCCTGCTGAGGTCTCCGTATACAGGGTGTTGGCTGCTGCCTTTGCCGGTCGAAACCTCGGTTGTGTGGTCTCCGTTCTGGTTTTGATTGTGTTGATCGTGTTGGTCGTGTTTGTTGTGGTGCCGGTTGGGTATGGCGGTTTGGACCCGAGCCCGTAAGGACGGATCCGCACTTATGGTGTGGTGGTCGTCGCTTAACGATGCTCTCTTTGGTCTGGACCCTATCTGGGATTTCACACGCACACGTGTTGTTCGAGTTGTGTATGTATTTTGCGCCTGTGCAGGGGTGGGTTGGGGGCGGGTGGGGTGTCCATATTTATCTATCTGGAGCGCATTCAGCCAGTCCCGCTCTTCCTCCCTCGGCAGAGGAGAGGGAGGGCGATGCGGGGCGGGGTGCGCAGGGTGCCGTGCTGGTGTTGGAGGCGGCGTGTGACACACCAGTGGTGGAGGTGGATGCGGGGGACGGCGATCCGGAAGGTGAAGTGCGGCCGGTCTGCGGAAGGGGCTGGAGTGTCGTCTGAGGCATGTGAGCCCCCCCTCAAGGAGGCTGATGAGGTAGAGGAGCATGCCTCGCTCGCCCCGTCGGCATTGTTGGTGTGCTTGCGGGGGATCGATGGAGGTGGGACACCTCTCAAGGTCTGGGTAACGCTAAGGCCAATTTACATAAAAGTTCCGAGCTCCTAGATCGCGAGATATACACGTTTCAAGTTTACGCTTAAGTATGGTTAAGTATGGGCGGGAAATGAATGTATCGACCATAACTTTTTCATGACGTGAAGTCGATTTGATCTCTGAAGTGCGCAAAAATGTTCTAATCGCTTTGCTGGGTGACCTATTTATCAGATAAAAGGTTTTTGGAACTTTTGTGTAAAGTGGCCTCCAAGCGTTACCCATACCTTAATTTACCGTTCCTTGGGTGGCGCTGGGTTGGGGCTACCCACGCTTTGCGCCTAAGGGGGGCAATTCACATCTCGGAGTCCGGGAGGGCGGGGTCCTAGCCCCCAATAATACCCGATGTGAGGTCGGGGTTTCCAGCCCCCCCGCTGCACGGAACCGCAGTCAAGGGGGGGGCGCGAGCCCCCCCGTGCACGAACACGTAGTCAAGGGGGGGGCTCGACCCCCCTGGCAACAAACCCATAGTCTAGCGGGACCCCCCCCGTGCGAGACAACGTAGTCCGGGGGGGGGGCGGTGGCCTGCCGCAAGCGAAATTTTAAAATATAATAATATTCCTCCTTTCCAAAAAATCACGTAATTCCTAGATGTCTATTAATGTTTATGCACATGGCACGTCATGACTCATCCGCGTCGGACCCATTAGCGCGGGGGAGACGCACTACGTACAACTCGTGAGTTACGGGTGGGAGGTGCTCCGTTGGCTGTGTATCGGTGCTCACATCTCGAGCATTGTCGGAAATGTGAGGGTAGCGGCTGTCTATTCGTTCTGTGTGAAGACTTTGTGGAAGAAACTCTCCATGCCTTTAGGGAATAAGAAGGTGTCGCGGATTGAGAAATACCAAGAACTTCATGGTTTCGGTCAATGTTTCCACTACCAACTTGCCAGAGAGGCGTGCCAACGCCTATTGGGGAGGTTGTGCACGCATGCCGACTACATTGAATGTGGGGGTTTGGACGGAGACTTCTTGCCATGCGTTGAATGTCCATGGAGGGGCCCACGGATGCCATTCCAGATCATTCCCAATGCGGTGAGAATACCATGTGGACACCATGCGAAGAGGCAGCAGATGAAGGAGATGATGGCTCGTGGCGACATCGACGTTGATCAAGTTCTTGATCCTCCCAGTGTCAAACTAAAACACTATTTTAAATCCCATGGTATGAAGCCGTCAAAGTTAGAACCGGAACGATTAGCCAAGGAGATAATGGGTAATGAGGGCGATGTTGATTTGGTTTGGTTTTGCTAATCGGCGTTTGAAGTCCTTCGAGAAGGATGAGGAGGCGAGAGCCAAATCCCTAGAGAATGAGAGCAACGCTTGTGCCGTGCAAGACATGGGCACCATTGTAGATATTGTATTTTCTTGTTTGCGTATCGTGGCGAGTCTTGTGAGGAGACCGTTTTGCAAGGCCAACTATTTGAAGTCGCTCTCTGACGATCGTGTTGACATGGTACATAATTCCAGAACCTCTAAGATGGAGCTTGTCGAGCGCTTGTATGAACATCGGGATTTCCTAGTTCATATCTTCAACTTGCCTGCAGATACCATTGTCCCTGCGGCGACACGTGAGCAGGATCCCATGGATACAGCCTGCGAGGTTTGTAAGGAGTAGATAGCTCTGTTAATCCCATCATTTTGTGTGACGGTGAACATGATGATGTAGAGACTGGCAATCATTTTTTGTGCTTGACGCCTCCCTTGGATCATGTTCCCTCGGTGGATTGATTGGTTGTGTCCCAAATGCATTGGGAGTGGCCTCTTCATCATCACCGCCGTTGTCGGGAAGGAGATCATGAAGGGCAAAGTTTACTATAAGGTGTTTTGGCAAGGACATGATCAACCATCATTACAGTTGTACCAGGATATCCCTGCCTGCGGGTTGTAGACATTTGGTAGCAAAGTATAATAAGGCGCATGGAACATGAGGACAACCATGCATAGATATTATCTAGAGAGTGAACTGATGTAATTCAATTCTAGTTGATGTTGAATGGTATATATCTATCTATCATATGTAGACATGTATCACAATGAGTTTCTCCTTGATATTGTATCAAATTGCCTTTCTCTATGTGTGATCAATGCAAAATGTTTATCTCGCACATGTGATGCATTGACATTTGATTTCTTATTGTGGCCACATGGATATCTTGATATGCAATAACAACTTGCTTAATGGCATTTCGAGTGTGCAATGCATGCCCACGAAAGGAATACTTGTCTACTTTACAAAGAAATACAATCTTTGGTTAGCGAATCTTAATTGTGTCATAACATATGGTTGTCATTATTCCTTCGATATATTTGCTTGTGCGATCCCCTTGACATATCTATTGATATGCGATGACATGAAAATGGAATATCATGTGTGCGATGCATGCCCACAAATGGAATAATCCTACCTCACAAAGCGATTCAATGTTACCTAACACTTTTCAACGTCCGGCAAACGCGTCTGCAAAATTTCCGCCGCCTTATGTCAATTTTATTTTGATAAATATTATGGATATTCAGCGGCTTATTTTTGTTTTTATGATACTCACGTAGTATCTTTGACGCCTTTTGAGACGAGCGGAGCTGAGTATGTCGAAATACGGCCGGAAATCTTCGGCTGCTGAGCCGCTACTTACGAGTCTTGAAGTCCATCTCAAACAAATAATGAGTAGTGCCTCAACAGCACTGCGCTTACTGAAAGTAACAGAAAGGAATTTTACCGCACTGCAGCAGGTGGAGGCAGACGCAGCAGCGGAAACATGCCTTACAAATCTCACAGACTCGCAAGTAGTGACAAAAAATCTGCTCGAGGCAGTTAGGCTAGTAGGCGCCAACGCAGTTGCGACTGTAGCCACAGCAGAACGTGCCATCATCTCAGAGAAGAAAAGTAATCAAAGAGGGCGCGACAACTCCCCACTAGGAACCGCATCTCAGCAGGGTCCTAGCGCGAAAACAGTCAGACGGAAAATATTACGGAACGCAAATAGAGTGGCGAGACAATTTGTAAATAGTGGCGCAGAGCAGCCTGCGAAGACGAATCCAACGGAATCTACACCTGAAGCCATGGCTACTGCAGACACAGCAACTGCAAATCTACGGACGCATCGGGAAATAACGAAACAGGCACACAGTGTCGCCATCCCAAGCGACTGTGGTGACAGGATCCTTTCGGAGAATCACAAACGCCTACAGACACGCAAACGCTCAGAGCCACTGCCTACAGCTTCGAAACCACCTGACAAATCAAAAAAGCGCCCAGGGTCTCATAGGCAAATTACGTATAAGTCAATCCTGCGGAGTCCCATACCTAGCTAGCTGCGACAGCTGGCATCGAAAGACGCCCCCTTCTCTCAGTAATCGACACTAGTTCACAATAGCCGTATTAAGGTGTGATGAGGTATTAACATCCCGGTGGAGAAGAACAGGGGAGAGCGCCGCGCACGAGAACCACTTTTCCTGAAAAGGTTTTTATAGCTTGGATCTCTTGCAGCGTGCTGCAGTGGGGAAAGTAAGAAAATCCTCAGCGGCATCGTCGGACTCTGCACACCGATAAATAAATAAGCAGGGGGGGCAAAACTGCCGGAAACAGATCGACAAATAGAATCCTTTGCCCACACAAAAGAGGCAGCAGCCGGATCGGAGTGGGTGCAACTGTTGCTCACGTAATAGAAGCATCCTTCCCCATCTTAGTGCTAACTAGTGATAAACTAGCAATTCGTCTGCACACACGTAGCCATAGGAGAAGTAATTTTACTTATCTGCACATTTGGTAACTTGTCTAGGCCCAGAGTAGGGCCTGGGAAATTAATTTACTCACACGCCCAACAGGGCGTGGTTTTTTCTTTTTTTCTTTTTTTCTTTTAATGTTACCTAAGCGAACCTTGCTTAATCGAATAAAAAATTAGGGTTCACATTGACACACTTATTAGTATGCGATAACCATAAAAACTCATTCCATGTGTGCGATGCATGCCCACAAGGGAGTCCAACCGCCCGAGGCACTTCCATCGTAGAAGGATGAAAATGATAACAATGAAACATACAAAAGTAGGATTGCCCCGCCTCACAAAGCTCCAACCCACCGAATATGCCGCTCAATCAAGCTCTAGTTCTTGCTGAAGATTAGGAGAATACAGACTTCTAGAGTCTAAAGGAAAATCTGAGAGAAAATATATTCTGTCATCTACGTTGGTAGGAAAATATGTCATCAGTATTTGATCGAGAATCGGGATCAGTTACGGGATCAGAAGTGTGATGGCGACTTTGAGACTCTTCTTGGATTTCTCATCTGTTGCGCAATAAAGAGGCCAAGAGCCTCGGTGAACTTGTCTTTGACATATTTTGTATCATTTCGGCACGTTGGTGCCCGATCTGCAAAAATGTAGAACTTAATGAATCTTTTATATCCTTTGAGGATATCTGAAAGTGTAAACATAATATCCCTCTCTTCCTAACGATAGATAGAGCTCCATTACTATCATTTGACAAGCCTGAACCATGCATGTGACGGCACGAATAATTGTGACCAGTGAGGGCGCCCCACGTACAAGAGCGCGACCTTGAAGGTATGTTTGGCTGGGCGATGATGTGAGCGTGTGCAATGGCCTATCAATGACCTATTGCTGGGGGATAGTAGGTAGGGTTGCCGCTCGCGTGGGCGGTGTCGCGCGTTCGTTCTTTCGACTGTCTAGACGACGTGACGAACGCGACGCATTTTTTACCATGGCTGGTGGGACGACGACGACGCTGGTGCTTGGGAGACTTGGGGTCGACGACTGGTTTTGGTGGTATGGAGTGGTGCGTCGAGGGCGTCAAGGGCACGAGCGCCGTCCACCTCTGCAATCTCGGGAGCAAGCCGGTGGTGAAGCACGGTGTGCTACTGAAATTACTGAGGTGTTGTTATTCTACCTGCAGGTAATTAATTCGTGGCGTTTACCTACTTGTGATTTTTTGTTGGTCTATTTTTTCCGCTTCACCGCTGGCAATTCCCGGCTTCCCTTGACGTGACGGCTGGCGTCAACGAGATGAGCTGCGGCGAGGTGACGAAGGGAATGGAGCTCAAAGAGGAAGTAAGTATGCTACGTTTGTCTGGAAATTTCTCGAGTTTGACTGAGGATGCTGTGGAGCCGGCAGTTTTCAAGGAGGTTGACTTGGGAGAAGCGAAAGCACGCACGATCGACGACGTTCCACAGAGGCGGCAGGCACACAGGAGGTTCATAGTTAGATCATATGACCTGTGCCATGAATTGTGGTTGGTAGCACGTTAAAACTACTACTCACTAGTATGATTGAAGTAAGCTAGGATTATGAAGATCTCTGCTATGTGATGACTTGGGATATGTTATCCGAACTGCGAATGAAGAACTAGACAGGGCTTTGTTCACCAGTATTCTACGCGCTGCTATTTCGAGGCAGTCGACGCGGTGCTGAGTATTGAGGAGAAGGGGCTCGAAAGAGGTACCTCTCACGTTGCTGTGATTGGAAAGACCTTGTGTGCTTTTGGAGATTACAGTTGGAATTGGGGGTAGCAATCGAAGGGAGCGTGGCACGCCGGGCGGACCGAGGAGAGTATTTACGCACAGAGGAATTTGAAGTTATGTGTACCTTGCGACATGATTGGCTTTGCTGGTTAATGTTTACCCTGCTTGACGATGCTTTGAGGCCGCGCAGGCCCTTGTTTGCTGGGGGATAGTAGTTAGGGTTGCCACTCGCGTGGGCGGTGTCGCGCGTTCGTTCTTTCGACTGTCTAGACGACGTGACGAACGCGACGCATTTTTTACTATGGCTGGTGGGACGACGACGACGCTGGTGCTTGGGAGACTTGGGGTCGACGACTGGTTTTGGTGGTATGGAGTGGTGCGTCGAGGGCGTCAAGGGCACGAGCGCCGTCCACCTCTGCAACCTCGGGAGCAAGCCGGTGGTGAAGCACGGTGTGCTACTGAAATTACTGAGGTGTTGTTATTCTACCTGCGGGTAATTAATTCGTGGCGTTTACCTACTTGTGATTTTTGTTGGTCTATTTTTTCCGCTTCACCGCTGGCAATTCCCGGCTTCCCTTGACGTGACGGCTGGCGTCAACGAGATGAGCTGCGGCGAGGTGACGAAGGAAATGGAGCTCAAATAGGAAGTAAGTATGCTACGTTTGTCTGGAAATTTCTCGAGTTTGGCTGAGGACGCTGTGGAGCCGGCAGTTTTCAAGGAGGTTGACTTGGGAGATGCGAACACACGCACGATCGACGACGTTCCACGGAGGCGGCAGGCACACAGGAGGTTCATAGTTAGATCGAATGACCTGTGCCATGAATTGTGGTTGGTAGCACGTTAAAAATACTATAATTCACTAGTATGAATTGAAGTAAGCTAGGACTATGAAGATCTCTGCTATGTGATGACTTGGGCTATGTTGTCCGAATTGCGACATAACAAACTAAACAGCGTTTGCCATACCTTGAAATGGCCCAAGGATAAGCCACACACAAAGACGAGGACGAGGAAGCGGCACGTGGCGGGGCTGTGGGCTGGAAGGAGAAGTGGGTCCGGCTGCTTTCTTTCGCGCTTGCACGGGGGTTTGCAGGGCTGATCATCAGGCGAGCTGTAGGGCGATGTCCGGCCGGAAGTGGGTGGCGTTGGGCTGGCGGAGGGCGTGTGGGAGGAGGCATGGGCCCGGACCTGGATCGGGGGGAGGCGAACCGACGGGAAGGGGCGGAGAGGTTGGCACTGATGGACAGAGCGTGGGAGGACGCGCTCGAGGAGACAGACTATGCCACGCAGGATGGGTCTGGCGGTGGGACGCAGGAATCTGAGGGAACGCAGCGTGAGCGGTCTCGGCAGGCTCCCGATGAGGCAGGCGAGGCAGGCGCGATGGCATCGAGGCTTTTGGAGAGCATGGAGGACGTGCGGCGGGAGGTGGAGCATCTGGGCACTGTGGGGGATCAAGGAGGGGGCACCGCTGAGGCGCGATCTGGAGGGGCGCGGGCAGGCATAGGCGGGCTCAGCCAGGCGGCGTCAAGTGTCGAGGATATCTTGAATGAGTGGGATGACCTTTTGTCGCCGGGCCTGGAGAGTGGGGTCTGGACTCAGGAGCAGAGTGGGGCCTCGCCGGAGCAAGCAATGGCCTTGGCTGAGGGAGGGGTGGCCACCTTGATGGGGGCGAGCAGGCGGGTGGCCGGCCTTCTTGGGGGGTTGATGGCATGGGGGGGACTGATGAGGATGACGGGGGAGATGTGGGGAGGTCCGCGGGTGGAGTTGACACACGCCGGGCCCCTCAGAGCCCGGGGGCCCATCCCGGCAGCGATGACCACTTACAACAGGTTGCACGGCAGCATACGGCATCTCATCAGCTTCCGTGCCCACCGGGCGAGGTTGCTGGCTGTGCCGGAACTAACAGTGAGCAGCTGTCGGGAAGGCGACGACCGGGTGGTGAACTATCGGCCACCGGGAGGGCTTGGGACACACAGGCAACTGTGGGGATGGGACCCCAAGTAGGAACAGTGCGGCGTGACAGTGACAGCGCAAGTGTGGAGCGCATTGCTCAAGTTCGCGGCCACCTCGCAAGGCAATCAGCGCAAGGGCTCCAGTCACGGGGAGTTGGCGCTGGGGGTAGAGGGCTACAGGCGCAAGTCGGTGGCGGATGCGCAAGTTTGGATGAGGGCAACCCAGTTTATCATTCTCAGCCCCTTGGGACAGCGCTTGGGCATTCTGGCCGTGGCGTGGGTGGGCAAGCTCTCTTGAGATCAGCCTGCAGGGGGCAGCGGGTTGATGTGGGATGTGGGCTTGGTGGTGGAGGGGTGGCTCGATTGGCGGAGGTGAGCCGGCTCCACAGACGCAGCAGCAGTGCGCCGGCAGGACAGCCGCAGAGGGGCTCAGGTGGCCCAGTGAGGCTCAGGGAGCAGAGGGGTGGTCTTGCGCGTGGGCTTGGTCTTGGCGATATGGCTCGCGCAGCTCGAGGGGCAGGGATGAACCGGCTTCGGGCACAAGGCGGCAGTGCGCTGGCGGTGCAGATGCAGAGGGGCTCGGGTGGCTCAGCGAGGCTTAGGGGCTCCCATTCTTCACTAGCGAGCTCCGGAGAATCCGGATGAGTGTCCCGAAGTGTGTGCTGAATCCTTTGATCCCCGGCGTGAAGTCATAGTACATGTGGCTACGGGGTGCCAAAGGAGTCGCAAGGATACGCATAAACACATGCATATATGCTGTGATATATCAAGATAGTAATGTAAACTTAAAAAACAAAATATTAGACAGCAGGTGGGGTTTAACAGGTTGTGGGTACGTACAAGTGCACGTAGTCAAGACTTTACCTGATGTGCAATCCCAAGAAGTCGTGCAACAATACGACGGGATATACCCTCCATTCCAATAATACACTTGTGTGGTGCCGGAGCAAGTACATCCAGTTACAACTTCTCTGCAATCAGCTGGCGGTGGCGAGGGCAATGGTGGACGCGGAGGTGGTGGCATTGGAGGTGGTGGGCTGGGAGGAGGAACTGAACATAGGATTGCCCCGCCCCACAAAGCTCCAACCCACCGAATATGCCGCTCAATCAAGCTCTAGTTCTTGCTGAAGATAGATAGGGCTCCATTACTATCATTTGACAAGCCTGAACCATGCATGTGACGGCACGAATGATTGTGACCAGTGAGGGCACCCCACATACAAGCGCGCGACCGTGAAGGTATGTTTAGCTGGTCGATGATGTGAGTGTGTGCAATGGCTTATCAGTGCCACCGCTAGCTTTGAGATGTATATGCCCATCCAACTGGCATATATATACTTATATATGCTGTAGCGAGAACTCGCGTTCCATGTTATTTGCACATGACGACTTCCATACTGTATGTACAATGCGTATAAAAAATGTAAGGTCAGCCGGCAGCGCGATGACCGCTTACAACAGACAGGTTGCACGTCAACACATGTATGCACGCCGGGCCCCTCAGAGCCCGGGGGCCCATCCCGGCAGCGATGACCACTTACAACAGGTTACACGGCAGCATACGGCATCTCATCAGCTTCCGTGCCCACCGGGCGAGGTTGCTGGCCGTGCCGGAACCAGCAGTGAGCAGCTGTCGGGAAGGCGACGACCGGGTGGTGAACTATCGGCCACCGGGAGGGCTTGAGACACACAGGCAACTGTGGGGATGGGACCCCAAGTAGGAACAGTGCGGTGTGACAGTTACAGCGCAAGTGTGGAGCGCATTGCTCAAGTTCGCGGCCACCTCGCAAGGCAATCAGCGCCAGGGCTCCAGTCACGGGGAGTTGGCGCTGGGGGTAGAGGGCTACACAGGCGCAAGTCGGTGGCGGATGCGCAAGTTTGGATGAGGGCAACCCAGTTTATCATTCTCAGCCCCTTGGGACAGCGCTTGGGCATTCTGGCCGTGGCGTGGGTGGGCAAGCTCTCTTGAGATCAGGCTGTAGGGGGCAGCGGGGTGATGTGGAATGTGGGCTTGGTGGTGGAGGGGTGGCTCGATTGGCGGAGGTGAGCCGGCTCCAGAGACACAGCGGCAGTGCGCCGGCAGGTAGGACAGCCGCAGAGGGGCTCAGGTGGCCCAATGAGGCTCAGAGAGCAGAGGGGTGGTCTTGCGCGTGGGCTTGGTCGTGGAGATATGGCTCGCGCAGCTCGGGGGGCAGGGATGAACCGGCTTCGGGCACAAGGCGGCAGTGCGCTGGCGGTGCAGATGCAGAGGGGCTCGGATGGCTCAGCGAGGCTTAGGGGGTCCCATTCTTCACTAGTGAGCTCCGGAGAATCCGGATGAGTGTCCCGAAGTGTGTGCTGAATCTTTTGATCCCCGGCGTGAAGTCATAGTACATGTGGCTACGGGGTGCCAAAGGAGTCGCAAGGATACGCATAAACACATGCATATATGCTGTGATATATCAAGATAGTAATGTAAACTTAAAAAACAAAATATTAGACAGCAGGTGGGGTTGACAGGTTGTGGGTATGTACAAGTGCACGTAGTCAAGACTTTACCTGATGTGCAATCCCAAGAAGTCGTACAACAATACGACGGGATATACCCTCCATTCCAATAATACACTTGTGTGGTGCCGGAGCAAGTACATCCAGTTACAACTTCTCTGCAATCAGCTGGCGGTGGCGAGGGCAATGGTGGACGCGGAGGTGGTGGCATTGGAGGTGGTGGGCTGGGAGGAGGAACTGAACATAGGATTGCCCCGCCCCACAAAGCTCCAACCCACCGAATATGCCGCTCAATCAAGCTCTAGTTCTTGCTGAAGATAGATAGGGCTCCATTACTATCATTTGACAAGCCTGAACCATGCATGTGACGGCACGAATGATTGTGACCAGTGAGGGCACCCCACGTACAAGCGCGCGACCTTGAAGGTATGTTTAGCTGGTCGATGATGTGAGTGTGTGCAATGGCTTATCAGTGCCACCGCTAGCTTTGAGATGTATATGCCCATCCAACTGGCATATATATATGTTATGTTATGAGCGCGCTTTGGCATGAGCGCGCCAGGCGCGCTCATGATCATCACAAGCGCGCCGATTAGCGCGCTTGTGCTAGACTGTTTCTGTCACAAGCGCGCCAGGCGCGCTCATGCTAAAAATCGGCGCTCATATGCGCGCGGCGCGCTCAAAACGTAACATATACTTATATATGCTGTAGCGAGAACTCGCGTTCCATGTTATTTGCACATGACGACTTCCATACTGTATGTACAATGCGTATAAAAAATGTAAGGTCAGCCGGCAGCGCGATGACCGCTTACAACAGACAGGTTGCACGTCAACACATGTATGCACGCCGGGCCCCTCAGAGCCCGGGGGCCCATCCCGGCAGCGATGACCACTTACAACAGGTTACACGGCAGCATACGGCATCTCATCAGCTTCCGTGCCCACCGGGCGAGGTTGCTGGCCGTGCCGGAACCAGCAGTGAGCAGCTGTCGGGAAGGCGACGACCGGGTGGTGAACTATCGGCCACCGGGAGGGCTTGAGACACACAGGCAACTGTGGGGATGGGACCCCAAGTAGGAACAGTGCGGTGTGACAGTTACAGCGCAAGTGTGGAGCGCATTGCTCAAGTTCGCGGCCACCTCGCAAGGCAATCAGCGCCAGGGCTCCAGTCACGGGGAGTTGGCGCTGGGGGTAGAGGGCTACACAGGCGCAAGTCGGTGGCGGATGCGCAAGTTTGGATGAGGGCAACCCAGTTTATCATTCTCAGCCCCTTGGGACAGCGCTTGGGCATTCTGGCCGTGGCGTGGGTGGGCAAGCTCTCTTGAGATCAGGCTGTAGGGGGCAGCGGGGTGATGTGGAATGTGGGCTTGGTGGTGGAGGGGTGGCTCGATTGGCGGAGGTGAGCCGGCTCCAGAGACACAGCGGCAGTGCGCCGGCAGGTAGGACAGCCGCAGAGGGGCTCAGGTGGCCCAATGAGGCTCAGAGAGCAGAGGGGTGGTCTTGCGCGTGGGCTTGGTCGTGGAGATATGGCTCGCGCAGCTCGGGGGGCAGGGATGAACCAGCTTCGGGCACAAGGCGGCAGTGCGCTGGCGGTGCAGATGCAGAGGGGCTCGGATGGCTCAGCGAGGCTTAGGGGGTCCCATTCTTCACTAGTGAGCTCCGGAGAATCCGGATGAGTGTCCCGAAGTGTGTGTTGAATCTTTTGATCCCCGGCGTGAAGTCATAGTACATGTGGCTACGGGGTGCCAAAGGAGTCGCAAGGATACGCATAAACACATGCATATATGCTGTGATATATCAAGATAGTAATGTAAACTTAAAAAACAAAACATTAGACAGCAGGTGGGGTTTAACAGGTTGTGGGTACGTACAAGTGCACGTAGTCAAGACTTTACCTGATGTGCAATCCCAAGAAGTCGTGCAACAATACGACGGGATATACCCTCCATTCCAATAATACACTTGTGTGGTGCCGGAGCAAGTACATCCAGTTACAACTTCTCTGCAATCAGCTGGCGGTGGCGAGGGCAATGGTGGCCGCGGAGGTGGTGGCCTTGGAGGTGGTGGGCTGGGAGGAGGAACTGGACATATATAGGATTGCCCCGCCCCAACAAAGCTCCAACCCACCGATTATGCCGCTCAATCAAGCTCTAGTTCTTGCTGAAGATAGATAGGGCTCCATTACTATCATTTGACAAGCCTGAACCATGCATGTGACGGCACGAATGATTGTGACCAGTGAGGGCACCCCACGTACAAGCGCGCGACCTTGAAGGCATGTTTGGCTGGGCGATGATGTGAGCGTGTGCAATGGCTTATCAGTGCCACCGCTAGCTTTGAGATGTATATGCCCATCCAACTGGCATATATATACTTATATATGCTGTAGCGAGAACTCGCGTTCCATGTTATTTGCACATGACGACTTCCATACTGTATGTACAATGCGTATAAAAAATGTAAGGTCAGCCGGCAGCGCGATGACCGCTTACAACAGACAGGTTGCACGTCAACACATGTATGCACGCCGGGCCCCTCAGAGCCCGGGGGCCCATCCCGGCAGCGATGACCACTTACAACAGGTTACACGGCAGCATACGGCATCTCATCAGCTTCCGTGCCCACCGGGCGAGGTTGCTGGCCGTGCCGGGCCTAACAGTGAGCAGCTGTCGGGAAGGCGACGACCGGGTGGTGAGCTTTCGGCCACCGGGAGGGCTTGGGACACACAGGCAACTGTGGGGATGGGACCCCAAGTAGGAACAGTGCGGTGTGACAGTTACAGCGCAAGTGTGGAGCGCATTGCTCAAGTTCGCGGCCACCTCGCAAGGCAATCAGCGCCAGGGCTCCAGTCACGGGGAGTTGGCGCTGGGGGTAGAGGGCTACAGGCGCAAGTCGGTGGCGGATGCGCAAGTTTGGATGAGGGCAACCCAGTTTATCATTCTCAGCCCCTTGGGACAGCGCTTGGGCCTTCTGGCCGTGGCGTGGGTGGGCAAGCTCTCTTGAGATTAGGCTGTAGGGGGCAGCGGGGTGATGTGGAATGTGGGCTTGGTGGTGGAGGGGTGGCTCGATTGGCGGAGGTGAGCCGGCTCCAGAGACACAGCGGCAGTGCGCCGGCAGGTAGGACAGCCGCAGAGGGGCTCAGGTGGCCCAATGAGGCTCAGAGAGCAGAGGGGTGGTCTTGCGCGTGGGCTTGGTCGTGGAGATATGGCTCGCGCAGCTCGGGGGGCAGGGATGAACCGGCTTCGGGCACAAGGCGGCAGTGCGCTGGCGGTGCAGAGGACGGATTCCCTGAGGCAATGGTGAAGAGAAGGCTGCGCAACGTAGCCTGATAGAAGTATCAATAAGAATAATAACTTATCCTTCGGTATTGACGCATTGACCGGCATATACCGTCCCGAGTAGATTCTAGAACCATCCCTAAAACCGGGTGCTTCACACGTTTCCCTGAACCTTCAGCTAGTATCGGGCTACACGATTCCTCTACACCTGCGAACTCAAATTTCCCTTTCTAAACACCTATTCAGACCCTTGCTAAACACCTTAAAATTCAAAATTCTTAAATCTTCAAAATTCTTAGATTTGGGTTTCTAGCCAAATCTATGCTTAAATCGGGGTGGATAAAGGGCTGGCCAAATTCTAAATGCCCAGTACCGAAATCCAGCGATTTTCAGGATGCTTATTTTTCGCAAGGCCAGCGGCTGAGTTCTTAAACGGTATATTCTTACGATTGCGAAGCCACTGTACAGTATCTCTCAAATGGGCGTCATAACATGCAGTTCGACGACCAGTAGTTCCGGCAGTTGGTGGGAGACTTACGATGAAAAGTTCAGGGGGTAAACGTCGCGGGCAGAAATTACACAACCATCACAAGATTTTCTCTTGGAAATATATAAATTAACTTTCTAGTGGAGCGCCCCCCTGAATTTCTCGCCTTTCAACTACACTTCAAGAGCCCGTTAACCTCCGTTGAATACCTATTGCTTCGTGCTCTACGGTATTATTTTGATATTTTGATATATTCTAGACTGTTTACTAGTCTATTTTTCTTTCGTGTACATCTTTGGCTAGACCTTAAGCTCCCTTAACGCCTTTGCCTTCATTGTTCGACTTCATTCCATTCGGTAATCCCTCTTCCCTCGTCTTCAACACTACGTCTTCAACACTACGCAATGAAGCGTTCAAGTTTCCTTCTATTGTTCACAAGGATTTTGTGAAAGTAACACCGTTTGGTAACTTGGACACCGAGGAGGAAGAGGCTTACATGGAGGTAGAAAGGTGTGAACAACTATCCATGGGTTTGGTAGGGATAGGTAGGGTTGGCGTGTTAAGTGACGGCTAAGAATATAGTCCAATGAACACAACCGGGCATGACACTAGATCGATTGCCTTACATTGACGGTGATAGGTTTGAATACAATGTAGACATAAAAAAAGATTTTGACCCAATGTTCTTGTTGAATGTGAAAGCCGGTGGAATATGGTATCCCAGGACTGCTGTCGCTTCACATGAAGAAGAACAGATAACCTTCGGGACGGGTCTCCTTAGACCATTGTCCCCATGGGCGGTTGAACATGGAGGGAAGCACGCGAGGACGGACCCCGCGAGGATGGACCCCGTGGCTGACCTGAATGAAGAGGCAATTATGTTTGTTGAGGCATACGGAGCGCCAAGGTGCTCGGTACACGGAGTAGGCGGCGGCCCAACAGGAAAGTGCAGCGTTTGTGATAGGGCTAATATGCTCGCTGGGCATCGGGGAGAGATAACGATATGCGGTTCCGACATTGACCGGTTGTACCCTCGGACGTCGGCTCGTGCATATTTGTCTGACACCTTGATCGATGTATATGCCAAAAAGATGATTGAGGAGGCTACAATGGCGTATTGCAACATGAAGAGCGTGGCCATTAAGTGCGAGGCGTTCACATTGATCGTCCCGTTCACGGAGATGCCGCTCGTGAATTGGATCGGGAAGACCGCGAGGGTGACGGTAGGATTTCTGCAAAGCCATATGCCTCTACAAATCTTAAAAAGGCACGTGTGCATGAAGCTAACATTGTATTTTTGTGTTATGCTTTCAGAAAACATCTTCTGAATGAGTGGTAGTCCAAGAGGAAGAAACCATGAAGTTATTGTATAATGGGGCTCAATGTGAGAATTGCAAAGTTCAAAGAGTTTATATGTTTTTGAAGTATACGGAACCACGTAAGATCATTGTTTGGCGGCATCTGCAAGCAGGTGCAAGAAGTCAGGATGGATGCGCATGGGAAGATGCGTGGAGCGTACAGTTATTTCAATACGTCACAACTGGGAGCAGAGTGGGGAACGCACGATGTGGTATTTGTGCCAATCCATGTTTATTTGCATTGGACATTGGGTGTTTTATATCCAAAGGAGCAGAGAGTTGAATACTTTGATTCCTTACATCACCAGCAGCGGAAAACATTCATGGTGGAATGTTTAAAACTCATTTTGTGTGAGGTAACCAACGCAATTGGGCAACGGCATCGAGCGAGTCGCGTGAACATCACCGGAGACACAGTGCACTCGCGTGATCTTACTAGTAGCCAACAACGAAATTCTGTTGATTGCGGTGTTTTTTTGTTAGCAAACATGCATGCGATCGCCAATGGGATTAAGCATGAAGCAGTGAAAGAGGAAGACATGAAAGTCCGTAGATTGCACATGATTAGAGAGATGCGCTTAGGTTGGCGGGCTGCAATGTAAGTAAGGCATGCATATAAATGTAAAGGTGTGTGGGGCATGCAATATTTTGGGGTAGGATTGTTGGTGATACAAGTAAACACGTGTTTCAGAAATGTGACCGTGGCAAGGAGAGTGTGGGCAAGTCCCCGACTACACAAAGGTATCGGGTTGGCAGCCCAAAATTTGTGTGGATCCCTTCTTGTGGCGGGCCATGGGCATTCCAAGCAAGGAGGCAACTTTCTTGATTCAATCCTTAGCCACACACCGTGGAAAGCAAGGGGGGTTGAGTAGCGGTGTTAAGCGGCAATTATAGGTTGAATACCCTTCCAGAGGGTTGTCTACTTGGGAGGAATGCCCGTCACTTGTATGAATAATGACAACATATAATGGATAAGATGAGTATAGGGATGGGGGGGGAGCATGCATAACTTGCAATGAAGTGCCCTGGCCGATTCAGGGCCTGAAAGGCATTTTCAGGGTTTGAAAGGCATTTTCAGGGCCTGAAAAGTCATTTTCTGGGCCTGAAAACCATTTTCAGGGCCTGAAAAGTGGTTTTCAGGCCCTGAAACCCGTTTTCAGGGTCTGAAAACCATTTTCAGGGCCTGAAAAGTCGTTTTCAGGCCCTGGAAACCGTTTTCAGGGCCTGAAGACCATAATGAATAGTCATTTTCAGGGCCTGAAAAGGCATTTGTAGGCCTTATGTGAATTTTCAAGGCTTGGAACACTGTAAAATTTTCAGGCCCTGAACTTTTTTTTCAGGGGGCAAGATGGGGACATGAGAATATAATTCTAAACTTTATATAACACGAAAAGTGAATAAAAAGTTCAGGCCCTGAAAAAAAAGTTCAGGGGGCATCTTAAGAGTGTGAACTCCAAATTTTCAGGCCCTGAACTTTTGCCCTGAACTTTTTTTTCAGGGGGATAGATGGGGACATGAGAATATAATTCTAAACTTTATATAACACCTAAAAATGAATATGTTCAGGCCCTGAAAAAAAGATCAGGGGGTTCTTAAGAGTGTGAATCTGGTGTTCAGGCCCTGAACCTTTTTCAGGGGGATAGATGGGGACATGAGAATATAATTTTAAACTTTATATAACACGAAAAGTGAATAAAGTTCAGCCCTGAAAAAAGTTCAGGGGGGTTCTTTAAGAGTGTAATTCAAAAAGTTCAAAGCCCCGAACTTTGTGGAAAACTTATATTAACCATGAGGTTTTTTCTAAGGTGTATAACTGGGCCTAGTGTAAATCAAGATCAGACCCTGAAAAACATTTTCAAAAACCGAAAATGGTTTTCAGGCCCTGAAAAAGTTTCAGGGGTAAATTTTCTGTATCTGAAAATTTCAATCGTAAGTAGCCCCCCATCTGCCGGATTTCATCCGACGACTCCATGGGAGCTTCAGGCGGGTGGACTTTGCTAACAGCAGGCACGACGTGGAGTACCTCTCAGAGGATGGACAGGCTGCGTTGTCGAGACCGAGAGGACGTGGTAGCGGCCAGGCAGTGGGCTCACAGTCACCACCGCCTGGTGCAAGTTCAGTCGGTGCCACTCTATCTCCCTCGGCGGAAGAGGGGGGAGGCGGTGAGATGCAGGGTGTCATGGTGCCGGAGGCGTGTGGCACTCCCGTTGTTGAGGTGGATGCAGGCAGTGAGCAGCGGGCGGGCGGCTGAGGTGCGTGCGGCTGCCAGCGGAAGGGGCTGGGCTCTCGCCCGAGGCCTGTGCCCCCCCCCCCTTCCCCCTCGTGGAGACAGATGGGGTGGGGGAGCATGCCTTGCTCGCCCCGAATACGCTGGAGACGTATCTGAGGGGGGTTGGTGGAGGCGAGACGCATATGATCCCATGGGCGGCGTTAATTGTGCACCAGGTTTGCCCATGCCGCCACGTGCGCTACTCTTATGTTGCAAGGAACTATTTTTCCACTTTTCAAACAAGGTGGTGTAAGACTGAAGCTCATATGTACAGTCATTTGACTGTACGACGGCTGGAGGGTCCGAGTGGACCGGCCGGAGGTAAAGTGTGTGGGAATGGTTTGCCACGGATGCCTCCTTCGGCGTTAGGATGGGCGCCGTGCTGGACAAGTGTTGGTTCGCTGTGACCTGGGATTGGCTTCATGCTCAGCCCCGGTAGGTTTTCTTCCCAACATTCAGATCAGGGTGCCCACAGTTCTGGGACATTGGGTACCTGGATCGGTTTGATCTCTACTGATTATCTCCTTGATTTTTCGCTTGAGTGATTTTTGTGGGGTGAACACATCGAGGGGAAATCTGTAGTTGTCCACATTGGCAACACATGTGCCATTACAGTAGGCAACTAGAGACGTAGAGAGGTGGTGGGCCCCTGCTGAGTTACTCCGGCAGGTGTTTTGGTTGTGTGTTTAGCATGTTATATAATTATATGCATGCTTCCCGCCTGCATCAGCCCCAAGGACAATGCATACTACGTCGACCTCCTTTCCAGGGGGCGGGTAGCGCAGTTCATGAGGAGGTTTAGGAAGGATAGGCAGGTCTCGGTCTAGATCAATGAGGAGGGAGACGATTTGGTGATTCTGGCAAACACGTGGAGGCCCTTGGACATCATGTTCGAGCCTTTCACCGTTGACTGCTGTGCATCCCAGCTAGCACGGGACAAATTCTTCTTGCCTCGTGGAATGGACCAAGGAAGACGGCGCTGGGGCTATGGTCTTTTGTGGCCATAGCGCCTGGGGGAACCTTCCGTTTCCCGACTTCCTTCATATCCTATAGAGCTTTCAGAGGTTCAAGCATATGCAGCAGAGGAGTGCTACTGCTGGGACCTTTATTGTCCCCCGCTGGGAGGGGAACCCCGGCTACCAGCTGGTAGTCTCCCTTCCTGGTGTGTTCAGGGTAATGCGCCATTGGGGTCACGATGATTGGGTGCACGGAGCACCTTGTTCATAGTGCCCTCCCCAGAGAAAAGCAGGCAGGGGGTTCCTAGAGAAGGTGCATCTGGCGGCTGACGAGATCTTGGTGAAGTGAACCTTGTTCGTAATCACTGACCGGGAGGTCAAGCCGTCCACTGCTAAGAAGTACACCTCGGGTGTGAGGGCCCTGCACCTTCAGCTATTGTTGTTGGACTTGGCGCGTGTGAGCCTGATGCATATACTGTTGCTCGCCCCAATACCACACCCCATTACCATGCCAAAACAAAAAGCGCGCATAACACCAAAAGCAACAAATCATCACAGAGCAACATACATCAGATGTCCATCTCTTGCCGACAGAAATTATGCAAACAAAGAGCCTATCCTCACCCATGCTATCCATCACCAGTGGCTGTAAAAACAGGCATCCGAGTATGCATCAAAATCAGACACATTTGTGGGTAGAGTGTGCCAATAGTTGCAGCGACTGTGAGAGCATGCCGCAGAGTATCCTGAAAAATCATGTACAGTTGTGAGGCGAGCGTGCCAATTATAGCACTGCCTGCGATGGGTCATGAATGGGAGTGGGAGTGGTCGAGTCATGGATGTGAGTGGGAGTGCTCGGGTCATGGATGTGAGTGGGAGTGATCGGGTCTTTGATGTGAGTGGGA